>JAOWBW010000046.1:1021726-1318384 GCA_026119855.1 Campanula takesimana
GATTTTGTTCTATTTTTTGGTCTGAAATACTCTCTTATTATATGCACAGGCTTGGGTGTACGAGGTCTTCGTGTCGCCCCTTTTCAGTTGGTGATGAGTGTTAACAAGGTTGTTCCCATCATGTCGTACTGGTGCAAGGGCAACAGGGCTCCTTCCCGCAGAAACCGGACAGGAAGACAGTGGATGCTGCTGATCTGAGGAGGGTGTTCGCGATGTCTGAGCCCATCGGGGTTAGATTTTACCATGGAGCCCGGCCAATGAGGCTTCGGTGGGTCCCTATGTAGTGGAGTTGACCGCTTCTAGGGTTCTGCTTGTGGTCTCACCGGGGAGGCATGTCTTGGGAGAGGGTGGTTCGTCAGCACAGGGCTGGTGCGTTTACCGTGGGCTCCTCATGACCCTCCTCGGGATATGCTCCGTCCCGCGAGGTTGGCGACTTTCTTGGCTCCCATTCCGGCAGAGCATTACAGAGGGAGTGACGACTATGCTGGCTACGTGCGGACACGGCTGATCAGCCCTCAGGTTCGGCTCGGATGCTATCGAGAGAGGGATCGAGCTCGGCCCGGTATGTTGGTCGGAGTCGGCCTTTGGTTGACATGCCCCTTCGCTCGAGTAGCGTGAGAATGATGAGGGGCGGCCGGGAGGTGGAGCTTAGCTTGGAGCCGACTGATGCCGATCTTGTTGAGGAGACATTCATTCCTCCGCCCGACGCTGGGGTACGGCTTTGTGCTTTGTATTAGTCATGTTTGCACACACCTATTTCTTTCTGCATTGTAATCATTGCCTTGGCTTCACTTTCAGGTGACTCGGGAGGCCTACATCCGTTTAGCTCGGCGGGAGAACGTGTTGATGCGCTTACTGAGGGAGGCGTACCATTCATGTACTTGTCAGAGGGACGACGTTGCGTCACCCCAGCGTCGGGAACGGTCTCCGAATGGTGCGGGCTCTTCTCATATTGGTGGTCGAGCGGTCCGGGGGCGGAGTTCGGGTGCCGGTAGCTCTCGGGCTTTAGCGCGGCGGGAGACACCACGGAGGAAGATTCAGATTAGGCGGGGTCTACCTTTATTTCCTACACTGTTAGCTAGTAGAGAGCAGAGGGATATGTATGTACAGAACAAATGTATAAATGCATGTATGTATATTATGTTCTAAAATGCAATTTTATTGTGGGAGCCTACTTGTGCAAACTAATTATTTTACAATGTTCCTAATTTTATACAATGCATGAGCCATGGAAGGGGGCAGGTACGTAGTTGCATGGATCCGTTACGGAGTGGGAACAAACAAACTGGATTTCTGCATGGAGCAAAGTTGGCCGCATGGCCATGGCGAGGCCCAGAACAATGTTGGCCGCCTGGCCATGGCAAGATCCGGAGCAAAGTTGGCCGCGTGGCCTAGGACGAAGTTGGCCGCCCGGCCAAGGACAATATCGGCCGCGGGCCAAGGGAATATGTGGCCGCGTGGCCAAATCATGCGCCGCCTCCGGTTTTCCTTTTCCTGGCAAGAATCGGGAGTTGTGCAGTATTTAATGAACCCTTTGCAGCCATAAAAACGTACCAGCAACCTTTTGAGCAGTTTTTGAGTTCCTTTTAGCCAATTTTCTTGCTCTTTGCCATGGATCAAGAGGCTAGGATCACAAGCCTTGAGAAAAAAGTCTTTATAACCTCTTTGGAGAAGTGGGTTGCCAAACTTCCTGGCTCTAGTCGTAGGAAGCTTGATGAACGGTATGGGATAAAGTGTCTTTGGTCACTTTTGCACATGAACTCCAATACCAACCTCTTGCAAGCCTGTGGGAGATTTTGGAATGATACCCTCCATGTCTTCAACTTTTCATTCAACGAGATAACACCCACTTATGAGGACATCGCAGCATTGTGTGGCTACGAAGGGAAGGGTAAAGTTGCCTTGCCTTTTGACTTCGTTTGCTTGAGGGACAAGTTGGTGACCTTTGGCGTACCCGCGGACGACTTTGATAGGTATGCTAAGGGCGGTTATGTCGACCTTTCTTGGATGCCGCAACACTTCATGCATGCAGACGTGACATCTAACCGCTCCTTGGACCATCTTGCACTGTGCTTGTTCAGCTCTATCCTTTTCCCTTTTGAGGTGGGATTTGCCAGTGAAGGATATTTGGGTATGGTGAACTTGGCTCGTTTGGGTTATGATATTGTACCGGCCATTCTTGGGGAGATGCTCTGTGGGATTCCCCATCTCGCGGATTATGTTGGGATGCCTTGTGGTAGTGATAGGCTTTTGACCATGTGGTTGCAAGAGCGGCTTCGAGTGAATAAACCGGCGGCTTCTCTGAAGGTGGCCCCATGGATGCACCGCATTAGAGGCATGGTGGAGCGGTTTGAGGGCATGACTCTCAAAGGTTGGGAAAAGTATTTGGCGGAAATGGTGACTGACGACATTCAGTGGGTGGTGCCCCATTGGCACATTCACTCTGTGAGGGAGAAACAAGTGGGACTTCACATGATCAAAGTTCCTACCCTTTCTAGGACTACCTTTTACTATCCCTCTAGAGTTCTTCATCAGTATGGTTTGGTGCAGACCATCCCGGAGGGTTGGGACGAGGAGAGAGATGATTTTCCCTTTGGGGTACTTCAGTTGGATGATAGTGCCTCAGTCCTTCTTTCTCAGATGTGGGGCGAGGCCGGCTTTAGTCGTAGGACCTTCCTCACACGCTCTAGCAACACCTTCCTGCCACGCGAGTATTTGAATTGGTATATGGGGAGACTTGGGCATGCGGAGCAGACTCTAGAGACCCTAAGGGGCACTATTTTGGGATCCTGTGCTCCAAGTTCTTCATTGAGGATTAAGGAGGCTGAGGCTTATGAGAGGAGGGTGAGTAAGAGCGTGGCTAACGGAGGCGGAGAAGAAGTGGGGGCGTCAAAGAAGAGGAAAGGCGAAGAGGCTCCTAATGGCAAGGCTAAAGGTGTTAGCGAGTTCGAAAGAAGATTTTGTGAGAATCCTAGCAAGAAGAAAGTTCGCCGTGGGAAAAGCAAGAAGAAAGAGACCGAGGGCACAAATGGCACTAAGGAGTAATCCCGAGTGCCTCTCCATAGTCATGCAGACACATTAGTTTAATTTAGTTACTTTTGTTTTAGTTTCAATTTCAGAATAGGTTATTTATTCAAAAAGTATGTCAAGCTTAGACTCATCAAATAAGTGTTAATACGCAATGACTATGGAAATAAAAGTTTTTGCTTCCAGAAAATACAACTTCTATTTTTATTGCCTTGTGACAAGATTTGGATGTTTATTTGTTTTTTTAGACCACACCTTTTGAAAGGCTGCCTACGTTCCCCTTTTACAAATAGGACTAAGGGGCTCAGGTCACCGTAGTTCACTCCAGTCAGACTAGAATGATTATAAAGAAAGGGAAGATAGAAGGGGGAATGCTCTAACTTTTGCCTAGACCGCCCTTACGGGTTTTCGATCTAGCGAGCTCTGTACGCACCCTTATTTTGCATAGACCGCCCTTTGCGGGTTTTCAGTCCATCGGGCTTCTTTTTGCGTAGTAATTTTTTTTTTTTTTTTTTTTTTTTTTTAGAGAGGGGAGTCTAGTCATAGTAGCGTCCGAGTTTGCTGATGTTGACTGTTTCCTTAGGCGGGCTGCCATCCAAATCTGTCATTCTGTCAGTCTTATGGTGCACCTCGAGCTTTGGTCATTGCGTCGACGCGTTGCTTCAAATCCTCTATTCTCTTGAGATGGCTTGACTCGTTTCTGCAGCCAGGTGCGAGAGTATCTCTGGGCCGTTCCTCACATAAGGCTCGATTTCGTAGCAGCCGAGGAGTTCTAAGTTTCCGCTTTCTCCATAGAACCAAAATCCTCTTACGTAGGTGAGCATATTTTTGTCCATCAAGCCTTGGATTCTCCTTTGTAGAGCGACGCAGTCGTTGGTGTCGTGGCCTTCGTCTTGGTGGTAAGAGCAACTTTTTGTAGGTTCAAATGGTTGAAGGGGTGGTAATTCGGAGAGGAGTGAATGTTCTTCTAGAGGCTGCATCTTGCCCATTTGTCTTAGTTGGTCGAACAATCTTGCGAAAGGGGTCCCTATTCTTGTGTAGCGGGGGACCGAGAGGGGGTATTTTTCCAAAAATCTTTGCATTTTTTCACTGATTTCCTTTTCCTGGCGCGAGGGCCACGATTCTGTCGTTGGTGTTGGGGTCTGAAGTTCATTCCCATGTGTCGGGTGCGGGATTGGGGTATTCGCGAGGTACTCCTTGAGGCAGCATAATGCGAACTCACATCTCGAACTCCATTCTTGGTCGCGGGCCCTTTCTATTTCTCTGAGTGTCGGTTCCCCTACTGTTGTGAAATGGTTGAGGTATTGCAGTAACTTGATGAGTTCTTCCTTTTCGGCTTTGTTCCGAGGAGATTGCGTTCTTAACACGGCTCGAACTCGCCGACTGATGGTCCTCCCCGAGGTTGCGGAGGGGGTTGCTTCTTGGTTCTCCTCGGTTGTCTCAACCTGGTTATAGCCGTCAAACCCATCACCGAACGACTTGTCCTCATAATGGGTGGTTGCGTTCGCCAACATGTCGATATTTGGCTGGGGGAAGCCGTCCTTTGGCGTAGTTTTGTTGAGATCCCGAAAATCCGCACATATTCTGACTTTACCGTTGGATTTCTTGACAGTCACCAGATTTGATAACCAGGTTGGATACTCGATCACCCTGATAAAATCCACACGGAGTAGCTTCTCAATCTCTTCCTTCACTTGCAAAGACCATTCCGGCTTAATGCGGCGCAGCTTCTGCTTGACTGGCTTAGCGTCTGGTGCTGTAGGGATTCTGTGCTCTACGATCGAGTTGTCGAGCCCCGGCATGTCCTTATAAGACCATGCAAACACATCCACATATTCTCTGCGTAGCTCAACCAGTGCTTCCCTTTCGGCTCCGCTGAAGAAGCTTCCAATCTGCATTTCCTTAGGCTCGGCTTCGGTTCCCAAATTCACGCATGTTAACACCTCATCGGCAGCTTGGGCTCGAGATTCTTTTTGATTAATAACCTGTTCTGAGATTTCTTTAATGTATTCGTCATTTAATGTGTCTGTGTCTGCCTCTTCTAATGAATCATTATTAACTAAGTGTATATCATTAGTTTGATTATTAGCCAATTTATCAGTTAAAAGAGTGACTATGGAGGGATACTCGGAAAGGTCGAGGGTTTCATTCATGGCAAAAGGGAAAATAGCGTTTGCAACAAGATCATAGTCTTCAGACGTAAGGTCCTCAGACTTAGAGGAAGACTCAAATTCAAAATGTAAAACACTAGACTCTGGGGACTGGCGATTTTGGGCGAGTGACAGGAGATGCTGCAGGAGTGGCGACAGGAGAAGGAGTAAGCCCCAGTGTTCCCATCATAAATTCCGGAGTAGCTGCAGGTCCCCCAATGATGCACCAATTCTTGAGCTTGTCCCCCATGGGTACCACCAATGTCCTTGGGTCCACCTTATCTTCAGAATCGTCCCCGATGACGGCAACCATGTCTTCGTGCAGCCCCAGATTACCCAGATGTTGAAGCAGATGTTGGCCGTCCCACGTCTCAGTCAAACTTGGAGTTTCTGCGGCTTCTATTGCTGGCTTGTCAAGGGTTGTGGCTTCAAGTTGATCTGCCAAGTCTTCTGCAACCTTGGTGGAGTACTCATGCCTGATGGTTCTAACTCTGCCCGTGGCTTTGTCATATTCCATGTAAGTCAGCTTCATGTTGGACCGATCGAATTCCACATCTCTGAAAATCTCGAACCCTTTCTGCAATTTCCCGGTGTGGTCAATCCATGGCTCGGCGAACTCAAAACACGAAAACTCCTCGCCTTCCCTGACAAAGTAGCTATTCAGGGACAGGCGGTATGGCCGCATTTCAGGATTTTTTGTAGGGAAGCTTCATCTTTTTAAGCAATTCTATCCTTTGTTGCTCCATCTTGTCTTCAAGAGTAAGGGTGTATCCTAGACCGAACAACCCTCGATGATTAATCTCTTCAACCAATTCTGTGGGGCCTTGCAAGTTCTTACCTAGCCCCAGCCCCGGTATAAAACCCATGTTACGCAGTATCTTGACAACAGGTGCCACTTTGTCCGTTGTTTTGGTGAGATCGATGGTGCAGATCTGTGCTTGAGCGACTATTTCGAAGCCATTGAAGAGTCGGCTCTCTTCCCCATGCTGAATCTGTAAGACAGGAACGCCCTTGGTGTCCGTCCCTTGGGCAGTTACGAGATCGCTGTAGATGATGGTCACTTCATTACTCGATTGAAACTTCACACACTGGTGCAGGGAAGATGGGACAGCGCCCGACTGATGTAACCATGGCCGGCCGAGGAGGAGTGAGAAGGTTGCGGGGATGTCTATGATGTGGAAGTCTGTCGGCAGGATCTTTGTTCCGATGGTAATGGGCAGGGTGACTTCGCCTATCACGGCGCGGCATGTAGAGTCATAAGCTTTGATGGTTTGCTTGGATGGGCGTAAATCAACACCATGAACGCCAACCACATCCATCATCCTTGAAGGCAGGATATTAATAGCGGAACCATTATCAATGAATACACGGGGAATCTTCTTGCCATTTACTTCGACAGTGATGTACAGAGGCTCATTATGATCAACTCCGAACACTGGCTTGTCTAGCTCCGAGAAAGTGATGATGTTTCCATAGTGGATATTACCAATCATGTGGGTG
This sequence comes from Campanula takesimana, assembly GCA_026119855.1. NCBI lineage: Eukaryota > Viridiplantae > Streptophyta > Magnoliopsida > Asterales > Campanulaceae > Campanula > Campanula takesimana. Next base: position 1,028,404 of record JAOWBW010000046.1, read on the forward strand.
ACGTCCTCCGGGGTAATAGTGGATGGTACCATGGTGGCGGCGAGGTTTTGCTCGAGCATGAGGCGATGGGCTAGGGAGGAGGTGAGTAAGGACCATAGTGAAATATGGGCTTGGGTTTGTTTGAGTTGAGTGAGGATAGGGTCTTCTTTGTCTAGGTCGGCTTGCTCGGGTTCCTTCCCAAAGACTTTCTTTGCACCCTTCGGGTCGGATTGGTACACTTGACCGGATCTCGTAAGGAGACAAACTTCTGCACGTAGCTCCTCCAAAGACAATGGCGAGTCATGACAAGGGAGCGAAACTTCGGTTTTTTCGGCCTCCTCGAAGATTTCAGCCCAAGAAAGAGGTTGAGAGGGCTTGGGACTCTCCTCCTCTAGAGATTCAACTTCACTCACTAGTTCTTCTAAAGACAACAAGTAGCAAGAAGATTCTTTATTATTAGTCATTGAAATACAACCCATCTCATCACAGTCCGCCACAACAGGCTCGGCCGGATCAGTGATCTCACTAAGTTCTACCATGAGTACATTGCTAGCTACATAATCTCTAGGGTCTTCGACAACTCCCTTGTGGATGAGCTCTTGCACGGCCTTTTTGAGTTCAAAGCATTCTTCGGTAGTGTGACAGGTGCACTTGTGGTAGTGGCAAAACTTCGACAAATCGCAACCAAGGCGGGGAAGGTGTCCTTCCAATGGTTCGAGTATTTCTAACGTCACCAATGCCATGACGATATCCACCATCGTGAGCCCTATCTTGTCAAGGGCATCCATGAGCTCTAGGATACTAATCTCGCATGTTTGCACCATATTCACCCCACCCCCATTGTTAGGAAGAGGGTTATTCACCACATTAGGACCCTTCGGCTTTTCAATCTTCTTGTCATTGATCAACCCTTGCACTACGCGCTTCAATTGAATACAACCATCCGTTGTGTGCCCGATGTGCTTGTGATACTTGCAGAACTTGGAGGCGTCCAAATCAGTTCTTGGGTAGGCGGGCTGGTAATTCTCCAAAGGTTTGATAAGACCTCTCTTGACTAACACGTCAAAGACTTTCCCCATAGGCATTCCAAAATCGTCAAAGTGCTCCCTCTCTCTTTGCGGTGGAGCCCCATTCCTTGTTACGGCTTGGACATCTAACGGGACCTCTTTCTGGACCATATTCACTTGGCCGACGGCCTCCTTTCCACCCCTAGGAGGCGCAGGCGCAGTAGGAGCCTTGTAGCGGAAGGAGTTGTTGTTGTTGGTCTTCGGACTTTCCTTTGGTGGCACAATCCCAGTGAACCCTGCTTCGTACCTCACTCCGGCGTCAACCATTTCCCGCAAATCAGGGAAGTAACCATTACCTATAGCTGCTTTCATCTCCGGTAGCAAGCACTTGTAGAAAATCTGTTTCTGTTCCTTCGCTTTTGGCGGGTATTGGACCTCGCACAACCGATGATTCCACCTCTTGTAAAAATCATAAATAGCCTCACCGGGCTCTTGTATAGTGTTCTCAAGATCTGTTCGATTCACGTGCCAATCCAAATTAGCTTGATACTTCTCACAGAAAATAGCGCTGATCTGATCCCACGTTTGCCTCTCGCTTGGTTCTAGCCCCAAGAACCAACGCAGAGCTATACCATCCAAAGTGCTATGAAATACGCGAGCCATTTGTTCGTTGGTGCAGTCACGAGCCCTCATGGCCAACACATAACTATCCAAATGAGTCTTAGGACACGAGTCACCATGAAACATTGCCACCTTAGGCATCTTGAAATCCTTGGGGAGAGCCCCTACTTGGCTAGGGTTGATTGTCTTGGTAGTCGGTGCCCTTTGCTTATCCACGGTCTCGATCAACTTTCGCATTTGCTCTTGCATGGCCATAACCACAGGGTGATTGGAGATATCGGGGATAGTTTCTGACAGAATGACGGGAGGATTAGTGGAAGCAGTAGCAGCGGCCATCCCAATAATCAGAGGCAACGAGGGTGCGGGTAGTTTGCTAGCGGAGAGGTAGCCACCAAGTAGTTCAGGGGAAGGTTCATAGACAGCCTTGTTCTTGCTCATGGTAGTGAAACCTTGTTGGGTGTAGAGAGAAGGAGGTGGAACATTGCGGTAGCTTGGGAATGGGAAGGCAGTAGCATTGGTGTTGGGGGGACAGTTGGTATTGACCTCTTCATCCTCAACATAAATGAAATTCTCCCCATCGGGCACCAGTTTAGTCCCCTTTTGTTGAATGTGACCCTTCAATTGTTGGTTCTGGTCTTCCAACATCTTATTGCTTTCCTCGAGATTCCTGATCTTGGCTTCGAGACCGGCGAGGAAGTTCTGGAGGCTTGGGGGAATACCATCGAAAGTAGCCTCAGTGTTGAGCTCAGCGGCACTGGCAGGAGGAGCAGAGGCTGAAGCTGAAGCGGGAGTTGACATTGCTGATGACGAGACTGAGAACGTGGATGGAGTAGAAGCTTCACGTTGTAGTCGACCACCCAAACGGATCCAAACTCGCTTTGCTAAAAGGTTGAAGGGCAATGAAGCTTTAGGAGAGGGGGAAGGCTCATGCAAAGTATATTTTAATTTATAAAAACATACATTATTTATATCCTAATTGGTTGGAAGGGGTACCCCTTTTTCGCAACTAGTTAGAAGACTACGATCAGTGGAGGCCATCATTACGTCTATAGACCCCTCGTTTTTCACCTGCATTGCACACCCCCAAACGGACAATTTGGGCGAGGGTCCTATAGGGCAAGCGACTTCCACCAACCATCGGATCCTACGACTAACCCTTCCTTAAAGGCATTTAACGTGATGTCTATGTTGCATCCTACGCAAGTTAATGATGAGCGGAGATCTTGACAATAAACACTCATCTCACCATGGCACGTCCCTTGTAGGGAAATCACTTTTTTGTGCACTTTCTCTCAAAGATCTCGATTCATTATTGACTTGGGGATGACTCGACATAGACAGCACGTTAATTGACTATTAAGAAAGAGCTAGCCAAACCAGCCGGTCAAAACCTAGGTGTGATACCTATACTAGTGTGGGTTGACACGGGTTAGGTAAAAGGTTCCCACCGCTCGCGGAACGTACACGGTGAGTGGAGTAGACGAGTGACTCGAAAAGAGGGCGACAGTAGCGCACAAATTCCTGCACATCGAATACTCCGGGTAATGGGGACCTGTGCAGTGCTGACACGGACTAGTGGTAGTGTGTGGCAAGAAACTAATTCTTTTTAAGGAGAAAAGAGAGAAGTTTTTTGATGTTAGGATGTTGCAATGCAATGCATGAGAGAGAGAGAGAGTGAGAGAGAGAATAATGTACAAGGGAGCATAGCAGAGTTTTGTTTGACCCTAAAACTAAAGCGAAGATAACAAGGGTACATGGTACAAGGTACAAGGTACAAGTATTAACATGACAGAGTGCGCGGGTGCATGTGTAAACATGGCAGGCGTGTGCATGTGTAAACATGGCAGGTGTGTGCATGTGTTAAACATGGCAAGTGTGAGCATGTGTAAACATGGCAAGTGTGTGTGCATGTGCAAACATGGCAAGTGTATGTAGGGTGCATGTGTAAACATGGCAGGTGCGTGCATGTGTAAACATGGCAGGTGTGTGCATGTGTTAAACATGGCAAGTGTGTGTGCATGTGTGACCATGGCAGGTGTGTGCATGTGTAAACATGGCAGGTGTGTGCATGTGTAAACATGGCAAGTGTGTGTGCATGTGTGAACATGGCAGAAGTGTGCATGTGTAAACATGGCAGGTGTGTGCATGTGTAAACATGGCAAGTGTGTGCATGTGTCAACATGGCAGGTGTGTGCATGTGTGAACATGGCAGAAGTGTAAGGTGCATGTGAGAACATGGCATAGTGTAAGGTGCATGTGAGAACATGGCAGACATCATGATGTGAACGAAAGTTAGACCCACTAAGTTTGAAAAAGTTTCAAAGCAGTCCCCAGCAGAGTCGCCACTGTGAATACCCCTTTCCGATGAAGCGACGCATGGGAAGTATCTTGTGATTATTTTTATTTATAAAGGGAATATTCTTAACGACATTAAAATTATGAGAGTCGCCACGCCGTTTTAATTAAAGCCAAAACATTGAAAAAAGCATTTTAGTGGGTTCGGGGGTCAAATTACAACAAGAGAAGAATATTGAACGTTATCACTCATATTGCCCGAATCGATCGGTCTTTCTATCATGATGAATGTGTTAGTAGTGTGTTAGTGATTTAGACCGGATCTGAAGATTGCCTACGTTCCTCTCGATGTGAGAAGCTCAGGTCAGCGTAGTTCGCAGAGAATTTAGAATAGGCAGAAGAATCGGGATCATGCATAATGAGGGGGAATTACCTAGAGATTAGGGTTTAGAAGTAGTTCCTAGATCATCCTCGGGTTGATGAACCCTCGATCATCATCGGCTATGAAATAACATGTAATTATGAAGATCGCAACCCTAAATATAGCATAAATAAGGTTTTAATCTATGAACACGAAGAACATGCGAAGAACATATATGAACATATGAATAAACATGCAAAGCATATGAAGAAACTATGAATAAACATGTAAGAACATGAATATAAAAGATCTACATTAAGAATAATGCAAGAACATGAATAAAAAGTTAGAAAACTTACCTATGTTGGCAAGAAATAAACCTTGGATCTTCTTGAGTGTTTGAATGCTAATTAGAGAGCAAAATATTGTTTAAGAACTCCAAAATTCGTACTTAGAGTTCTCAAAATCGGACCCCTAAACCAATAGCATGGGATTGGTTTATATAGTAAACTGAGGGGAAGATCTGATGGTCCAGATCATCCGGCGCAAGGTTGACCGCCTGGCCAAGAATGAAGACGGCGACAATGTTGGCCGCGTGGCCAAGGTCGAGGCGTGGCAAGGTTGGCCGCCTGGCCAAGTCTGCAGGCTGACTTGATTTTCAAGCTAGGGTTTCACTGTTGCTTTATGGTAACCCTAAGTTGCCTATTTTGATAGATTTTGCCATAAATGAGATATTTTGGGAATCCAGGACAAGTCTTTGCAAGGTTTCTAATTCCTATAAAGTCCTTGTATTTTTGGGAAAGTCCTAATAAACTCATTTTCAGGTCGGGTACTAACAGTTGGCAATGTGTTCAAACATGAAACCATAAGATATGATTAGGTTCTAGCAAACCGTCATACCTACCCAAATAGTATAACTAGATACAAGTTCGCATTCCTTTTAGAACATTTCATAATCCCTTTGTCCACGAGGTCATTGAACACAAGTCATGGTCAACAAGTCAACTTGCATTGTTCAATACTTTCTCGATTCCGAATATGTTGATAATCCAAATGACATTGATCCAATCAATCCATTTGAGTTTGGCCAAACATTTCATCAACATCATTCCTTCGAGGGGCCCAAGCTTGACATCTCTCCGAAGAGGGACAAATCCATTTGGCTTATTATTCTTCCCTACGTGAATCCAATCATGCCAATCATACCCTTTATAACTACCGTGTTAAGGCAGCGTTTGAATATGTCAAACATAATGTTCATCAAGTGGAAGACTATAATAACTTCATGTCCAAGGATTCAAATGACATAACTAATATGAGATTTATATATGACATCGACCATGACATAAATCTCATACCGCGGGTCATGTCCAGTACCTTGTTCCAAACAAGTACCCATAAATCTAACATGATCATCCCATGATCATTTAGCCTTTATACTAGTGCTTAACAAGCTCTAGGAACGGAGATTATTATAAGCAAACACGAGCCATAATAATAATCTTATTATCTCTTTATCATTATGAATAAAATGATAACTTATACAACGTTTAACAAACGTGCCTAGGGCACCAACACCAACATCCACAAGTGAAGTAGGCGTGACCGTAGTAGATAATATAAACATGGGACAAGGAATGTCAGACTGAGAGATGGTCGATATTACTGGGTAATCGTTCTACATTATTTATATGTGTTGTCCATAATTTAGTTTGGGCAGTAAAACACTCACATTTGTCATTTCGTGTGCATGTTCCGGTGAAATTTCAAGGAAACGCAGCGGTGAGAGTGATTATTGTTACGCGTTACCCAAAAAACAACTTAATTCTGTTTGCCAACGAATGTGCTGGTACGTATCACTATCATGTCCGTGGAATACCGGATATGTTCGGTATATCTCGGTCATGATTAGGTTAAGGGTTGTGCAAAACAGCAGTAGTAACATGATATCATCTCTAACGAGAATCGATTTGACTGGCATTATAATACATCTACGACAAGTATTTGTTTTCTAGACACTAGGTCACGCGCCTCGCAATCAAAGTTACTGACCGAAGTATTTGACTCGACTCCACAAGTAAAGTAGGCGTGACCGTAGTAGATAATATAAACATGGGACAAGGAATGTAACACTGAAGATGGTCGAGGTTACTGGGTAATTACATTATTTATATGTGTTGTTCATAATTTAGTTTGGGCAGTAAAACAATCACATTTGTCATTTAGTGTGCACGTTCTGGTGCAATTTCAAAGAAAAGCAGCGGTGAGAGTGATTATTGTTACGCGTTACCCAAAAAACAACTCAATTTTGTTTGCCAATGAATGTGATGGTACGTATCACTATCATGTCCGTGGAATACCAGACAACTTCGGTATATCTCGGTCATGATTAGGTTAACGATTGTGCAAAACAGAAGTAGTAACATGATATTATCTCTAACGAGAATCGATTTGACTGGCATTATAATACATCTACGACAAGTATTTGTTTTCTAGACACTAGGTCACGCGCCTCGCAATCAAAGTTCCTGACAAAGGTATTTGGCTCGACTCCACAAGTGAAGTAGGCGTGAACGTAGTAGATAATATAAACATGGGACAAGGAATGTCAAACTGAAAGAGTATCGATGTTACTGGGTAATCATTCTACATTATTTATATGGGTTGTCCATAATTTAGTTTGGGCAGTAAAACACTCACATTTATCATTTAGTATGCATGTTCCGGTGCAATTTGAAGGAAAAGCAGCGGTGAGAGTGATTATTGTTACGCGTTACCCAAAAAACAACTCTATTCTGTTTGCCAACGAATGTGGTGGTACGTATCACTATCATGTCCGTGGAATACCGGACATTTTCGGTATATCTCGATCATGATTAGGTTAACGGTTGTGCAAAACAACAGTAGTAACATGATATCATCTCTAACGAGAATCGATTTGACTGGCATTATAATACATCTACGACAAGTATTTGTTTTCTAGACACTAGGTCACGCGCCTCGCAATAAAATTTACTGACCGAGGTATTTGGCTCGACTCCACAAGTGAAGTAGGCGTGACCGTAGTAGATAATATAAACATGGGACAGGGAATGTCAGACTGAGAGATGGTCGATGTTACTGGGTAATCGTTCTACATTATTTATATGTGTTGTCCATAATTTAGTTTGGGCAGTAAAACACTCACATTTGTCATTTAGTGTGCATGTTCTGGTGCAATTTCAAGGAAATGCAGCGGTGAGAGTGATTATTGTTACGCGTTACCCAAAAAACAACTTAATTCTGTTTGCCAACGAATGTGGTGGTACGTATCACTATCATGTCCGTGGAATACCAGATATGTTCGGTATATCTCGGTCATGATTAGGTTAAGGGTTGTGCAAAACAGCAGTAGTAACATGATATCATCTCTAACGAGAATCGATTTGACTGGCATTATAATACATCTACGACAAGTATTTGTTTTCTAGACACTAGGTCACGCGCCTCGCAATCAAAGTTACTGACCGAAGTATTTGACTCGACTCCACAAGTAAAGTAGGCGTGACCGTAGTAGATAATATAAACATGGGACAAGGAATGTAACACTGAAAGATGGTCGAGGTTACTGGGTAATTACATTATTTATATGTGTTGTTCATAATTTAGTTTGGGCAGTAAAACAATCACATTTGTCATTTAGTGTGCATGTTCTGGTGCAATTTCAAAGAAAAGCAGCGGTGAGAGTGATTATTGTTACGCGTTACCCAAAAAAAAACTCAATTTTGTTTGCCAATGAATGTGATGGTACGTATCACTATCATGTCCGTGGAATACCAGACAAATTCGGTATATCTCGGTCATGATTAGGTTAACGATTGTGCAAAACAGAAGTAGTAACATGATATTATCTCTAACGAGAATCGATTTGACTGGCATTATAATACATCTACGACAAGTATTTGTTTTCTAGACACTAGGTCACGCGCCTCGCAATCAAAGTTCCTGACAAAGGTATTTGGCTCGACTCCACAAGTGAAGTAGGCGTGAACGTAGTAGATAATATAAACATGGGACAAGGAATGACAAACTGAAAGAGTATCGATGTTACTGGGTAATCATTCTACATTATTTATATGGGTTGTCCATAATTTAGTTTGGGCAGTAAAACACTCACATTTATCATTTAGTATGCATGTTCCGGTGCAATTTGAAGGAAAAGCAGCGGTGAGAGTGATTATTGTTACGCGTTACCCAAAAAACAACTCTATTCTGTTTGCCAACGAATGTGGTGGTACGTATCACTATCATGTCCGTGGAATACCGGACATTTTCGGTATATCTCGATCATGATTAGGTTAACGGTTGTGCAAAACAACAGTAGTAACATGATATCATCTCTAACGAGAATCGATTTGACTGGCATTATAATACATCTACGACAAGTATTTGTTTTCTAGACACTAGGTCACGCGCCTCGCAATAAAATTTACTGACCGAGGTATTTGGCTCGACTCCACAAGTGAAGTAGGCGTGACCGTAGTAGATAATATAAACATGGGACAAGGAATGTCAGACTGAGAGATGGTCGATGTTACTGGGTAATCGTTCTACATTATTTATATGTGTTGTCCATAATTTAGTTTGGGCAGTAAAACACTCACATTTGTCATTTAGTGTGCATGTTCTGGTGCAATTTCAAGGAAATGCAGCGGTGAGAGTGATTATTGTTACGCGTTACCCAAAAAACAACTTAATTCTGTTTGCCAACGAATGTGGTGGTACGTATCACTATCATGTCCGTGGAATACCAGATATGTTCGGTATATCTCGGTCATGATTAGGTTAACGGTTGTGCAAAACAGCAGTAGTAACATGATATCATCTCTAACGAGAATCGATTTGACTGTCAGTATAATACATCTACGACTAGTATTTGTTTTCTAGACACTAGGTCACGCGCCTCGCAATCAAAGTTACTGACCGAAGTATTTGACTCGACTCCACAAGTAAAGTAGGCGTGACCGTAGTAGATAATATAAACATGGGACAAGGAATGTAACACCGAAAGATGGTCGAGGTCACTGGGTAATCGTTTTACATTATTTATATGTGTTGTTCATAATTTAGTTTGGGCAGTAAAACCCTCACATTTGTCATTTAGTGTGCATGTTCTAGTGCAATTTCAAAGAAAAGCAGCGGTGAGAGTGATTATTGTTACGCGTTACCCAAAAAACAACTCAATTTTGTTTGCCAACGAATGTGATGGAACGTATCACTATCATGTCCATGGAATCCCGGACAAATTCGGTATATCTCGGTCATGATTAGGTTAATGATTGTGCAAAACAGAAGTAGTAACATGATATTATCTCTAACGAGAATCTATTTGACTGGCATTATAATACATCTACGACAAGTATTTGTTTTCTAGACACTAGGTCACGTGCCTCGCAATCAAAGTTACTGACAAAGGTATTTGGCTCGACTCCACAAGTGAAGTAGGCGTGAACGTAGTAGATAATATAAACATGGGACAAGGAATGTCAAACTGAAAGAGGGTCGATGTTACTGGGTAATCATTCTACATTATTTATATGGGTTGTCCATAATTTAGCTTGGGCAGTAAAACACTCACATTTATCATTTAGTGTGCATGTTCCGGTGCAATTTCAAGGAAAAGCAGCGGTGAGAGTGATTATTGTTTTGCGTTACCCAAAAAACAACTCAATTCTGTTTGCCAACGAATGTGGTGGTACGTATCACTATCATGTCCGTGGAATACCGGACATTTTCGGTATATCTCGATCATGATTAGGTTAACGGTTGTGCAAAACAACAGTAGTAACATGATATCATCTCTAACGAGAATCGATTTGACTGGCATTATTATACATCTACGACAAGTATTTGTTTTCTAAACACTTGGTCACGCACCTCGCAACCAAAGTTACTGACCGAGGTATTTGGCTCGACTCCGCAAGTGAAGTAGGCATGACCGTAGTAGATAATATAAACATGGGGCAAGGAATGTCAAGCTGAAAGATGGTCGATGTTACTGGGTAATCGTTCTACATTATTTATATGTGTTGTTCACAATTTAGTTTGGCAGTAAAACACCCACATTTGTCATTTAGTGTGCATGTTCCAATACAATTTCAAGGAAAAGCAGCGGTGAGAGTGATTATTGTTACGCGTTACCCAAAAAACAACTCAATTCTGTTTGCCTAAGAATGTGTTGGTACGTATCACTATCATGTCTGTTGAATACCAAAATTGTTCGATATATCTCGGTCATGATTAAGTTAACGGTTGTGCAAAACAGCAGTAGTAACATGATATCATCTCTAATGAGAGTCGATTTGACTGGAATTATAATACATCTACGAAAAGTATTTGTTTTCTAGACACTAGGTCACGCGCCTCGCAATTAAAGTTACTGACCGACGTATTTGGCTCGACTCCACAAGTGAAGTAGGCGTGACCGTAGTAGATAATATAAACATGGGACAAGGAATGTCAGACTGAAAGATGGTCGATGTTACTGGGTAATCGTTCTACATTATTTATATGTGTTGTCCATAATTAGTTTGGGCAGTAAAACACTCACATTTGTCATTTAGTGTGCATGTTCCGGTGCAATTTCAAGGAAATGCAGCGGTGAGAGTGATTATTGTTACGCGTTACCCAAAAAAAAACATAATTTTGTTTGCCAACGAATGTGGTGGTACGTATCACTATCATGTCCGTGGAATACCGGACAAATTCGGTATATCTCGGTCATGATTAGGTTAACGATTATGCAAAACAGAAGTAGTAACATGATATTATCTCTAACGAGAATCGATTTGACTAGCATTATAATACATCTAGGACAAGTATTTGTTTTCTAGACACTAGGTCACGCGCCTTGCAATCAAAGTTACTGACAAAGGTATTTCTCTCGACTCCACAAGTGAAGTAGGCGTGACCGTAGTAGATAATATAAACATGGGACAAGGAATGTCAAACTGAAAGAGGGTGGATGTTACTGGGTAAGCGTTCTACATTATTTATATGTGTTGTCCATAATTTAGTTTGGGCAGTAAAACACTCACATTTATCATTTAGTATGCATGTTCCGGTGCATTTTCATGGAAAAGCTGCGGTGAGAGTGATTATTGTTACGCGTTACCCAAAAAACAACTCAATTCTGTTTGCCAACGAATGTGGTGGTACGTATCACTATCATGTCCGTGGAATACCGGAAATTTTCGGTATATCTCGGTCATGATTAGGTTAACGGTTGTGCAACACAGCAGTAGTAACATGATATCATCTCTAACGAGAATCGATTTGACTGGCATTATAATACATCTACGACAAGTATTTGTTTTCTAGACACTAGGTCACGCGCCTCGCAATCAAAGTTACTGACCGAAGTATTTGACTCGACTCCACAAGTAAAGTAGGCGTGACCGTAGTAGATAATATAAACATGGGACAAGGAATGTAACACTGAAAGATGGTCGAGGTTACTGGGTAATTACATTATTTATATGTGTTGTTCATAATTTAGTTTGGGCAGTAAATTACTCATATTTGTCATTTAGTGTGCATGTTCCGGTGCAATTTCAAGGAAAAACAGTGGTGAGCTCGATTATTGTTACGCGTTACCCAAAAAAAAAACTCAATTCTGTTTGCCAACGAATGTGCTGGTACGTATCACTATCATGTCCGTGGAATACGGTAATTGTTCGGTATATGTCGGTCATGATTAGGTTAACGGTTGTGCAAAACAACAGTAGTAATATGATATCATCTCTAACAAGAATCGATTTGACTGGCATTATAATACATCTACGACAACTATTTGTTTTCTAGACACTAGGTCACGCGCCTCCCAATCAAAGTTACTAACCGAGGTATTTGGCTCGACTACATAAGTGAAGTAGGCATGACCGTAGTAGATAATATAAACATGGGACAAGGAATGTCAAACTGAAAGATGGTCGATGTTACTGGGTAATCGTTCTGCATTATTTATATGTGTTGTGCATAATTTAGTTTGGCAGTAAAACACTCACATTTGTCATTTAGTGTGCATGTTCCGGTGCAATTTCAAGGAAAAGCAGCGGTGAGAGTGATTATTATTACGCGTTACCCAAAAAACAACTCAATTCTGTTTGCCAATAAATGTGCTGGTACGTATCACTATCATGTCCATGGTGTCACGACCCGAAAGCTAGGCTCTATTTTATTAGTAATAAATAATTATTATTTGTTTATTTGATTATTTATTTATTTAAGTTATTATTTATTTAAATAATTATGTGTGCATTTTATGTGTTATAATAATTTATGCCTAGCATTTTATTTGGGTCATTTGTGCTAGTGTAAAAGTGTTGGGTCTTAATAAATTAGTGAGGAGGGGGCCTAGGTGTAAGTTTTCAAATTATTTTAACTACTCCCTCCCTACCCCCTTCTCCTCCCTCACTTCTCCCTCAATCCTCACCATCATCTCCCAGCTCAATCTCTCTCTCTCTACATTGGGTAAGCTTTCTCATCTTCTTCCTTCTCTCTTCATTATCTTCCTCTTCCTCTCATAATCTCTCATTTCTTAAAACTTGAAACATGTTTAGATCGTCGATAGGATCGTTGGAAGCCAAAAATATTTGAAATCCATCAACTTTGAGAAAATTCAAGTAAGTTGCTTTTTCCCTATTTTATACTAGAAAGGCTACTCCATGTTTATTTGATGTTATGAATGCTATTTATTGCATCTTGGGTTGATTTGGGAGTGATTTGCATTTTTATTCATTTTTGTGAAATTTGGTATTTGAAGCTTGTGTTGGGTATCTAGATGTTGTTATTTAGCCCCTTTGCAAGTCTATAAGTTGTTTTGGTTCATAGTTGTGTATATTGTAAGCCTTGGTTCCAAGTATTTGTGAAATGGTGAAAGATTTGGGTTGGTTTAAGTTTTGGATTGAAAATGGTGGAAACCCAGAATTTTGGCCAGAATTTGCCCTTCCGGGCAAGGAGGCACGCGCACCCTTATGGCCCTTCTTGAACAAAAGCCTTCTGTCCATTGGAGGCGCGCGCACCCTCTCCTCCTCTAAACTTGATTTTCCAACTGATCTAGGAGGCGCGCGCATCCTCCCTTAGGAGGCGCGCGCACCCCCTCCCCTGTTATGAAATTTATTTCCCTTTTTGGTCCAATCTTTCGAGGGCCATATTTTGTTCATACGGACTCCGTTTTAGGCGTGTAAATTATCGTTTCAAAGCTCTCCTTAAGCTCTTCGAGATGAGTGAGTAAATTTGGTTGAGTGCTCGATTTAACTGGACCCTTTGTGGTCAAATGTGATATGGGAATTGTGTTATCATTGTTAAGATTGTTGGAACAGGTTAATTGTGTGTCGTTGGTTCATTTCACTTTCTTGGTGACTAATTGGAATGGTTCCCTACTTTGGAACCCTAAGTTGTTTAATTAAGCTAGTATTTATTACTTAGCATTTATTTGGAAGCCCAGCTGGCATATTTGTTGCATCGGGCGATGGGAAAGATTATAATGGCAAAGCCAAGTCCATTATAATGTTGACCATTGTTTTGCCCTTACTATACCCTTTTCTAGATTGGCCTTGGAAGAGATAAGTTAGCTTCCTTTGTGAATGTATCTAGCTAGCGAGCATGACTTTGTGGCATGGCTCTTGTCCTTTGTGACACTCTTATGGTTATTGTTCCGGTACCAGGGATTTCTCTTCAGCTTTCATGCTATTATGAAGATGATGATTTGTTGATTATTGAAGCTGCGCAGCGACCTTTATTTGGTTCATCGGTTTGGAAAACCTTGGTTATATCCTTTGTTATGTGTTTATTTCCGCTGCTATCTGAGACATGATAATTGCTATGTGATATGTGATTTATTATCGATTATTGCATCATAGCATGCCATGTAGTTGCATTAGTAACTTATTGAGATTTATCTCACCCCCTTTCTTTTATCTTTGTTTTTCCTTAACCCCCCCAGGTGCTAAGGATTAGTCTCGCTGATCACGAGAAAGAGGACGTCGAGTGTGGATACATTCTTTTGGGGAAAGTTGTTATAGGTTGGTTTACATTATATAAATGTGTAACCTTTTTGGGATAGTTGTACCAAACAATGACGTCATTAAGATTTGTACGTTTATATTCTGTTAGACATAAACTTGTGGAAGTTTATGATAGTTGTATTTGGTTATTATCAAACTTGGATTTGTAAAACTTTGGATCAGTACCTTTTGGTATCAAATGGAATTTTTAACTTCGGTATTTCATAGTTTTGGTTTTAAGTCGACGTCCAGCTCGCGATCTCGGGCTCGCGGGGTTCGGGGTCGCGACAGTTGGTATCAGAGCTATGGCATTAGCTCTATGTATAAGTATAGGTGGATTAGTTTGACCTAGGAGGGTAGTTGTGTTCGGAGTGAGTAACGGTTGATGTCTTATGCAGGTAATTGTTTGAAATGGCTAGAAGGAGAACAGGTGAAGGCTCTAGTGGAGCACAGAATCAGAATGACACAAGGGAAGAAGCATGTGCTATGTTTCGAGGCATGTTCCAGGCGGCCATGAAGGCCATACATGATCAGGGTCCGAGAGTAGAACAAGCACCACCCCGCTATGGATTGGAGCAATTTCTCAAACTGAAACCGGTTGAATTCAATGGGGAACCCGATGTTCGGAAAGCTGAGTTGTGGATTGAGTCGATGGAGAATATTTATGAGATATTTGGTTGCACGGATGAGGACAAGGTCCGGTTCGCGGCTTACAAACTGGTGGGAGCTACCGAGCATAGGTGGAAGGGTGTTAAAGCTAGTTAGGATGATACTCACACGGTGTAAGCGTGGGAGTTGTTTGTGCGGAAGTTTAAAGAGCATTTCATTCCGGTTGTTGATCGAAACCGAAAGGAGATCGAGCTGCTCAACCTGGAGCAAGGCTTGTTGCCTATAGCACAATAATCGGCTAAGTTCACAGAATTAGCCCGGTATTGTGACTATTTGGTGAGGACCGAGGAACAAAAAGCTATGAGATTCATTCGGGGATTGAAGACCTCCATCCGTACTCAACTTATTGCCCAACGGATCATGACCTTCCAAGATGCGGTAGATCGAGCCTACTTGATAGAGCAAGATATTAGGGAGCACAAAAGGAAAACCGATGTTGTGGGTACGGGTAAACCGGGAAGCCATGCTAAATCTCAACCTCAATACCGTTCCGACAACCGAGGTAACCCGGGAACATCATCTCAGTTTAAGGGGCAAACCACACCGAGGAATTCGGGTACTACTCCGGGGATTCAGAATAGGAAGCCTTATACCTTTTGTCAGAGGGTAGGCCATACGGAGGATAGGTGTTGGAAAAAGCAAGGCAAGTGTACCAATTGTGGTGAAATAGGGCACTTTGCGAGAGATTGCACGAGGCACCGAGGTCAGTCATCCGGGTCAGGGGTTGGTACTAATCAGGGTCAGAAAAGGGATGCCGCTGGGAAGCCCAAAGTTCAAGGAAAGATATATGCCATGAATCAACAACAAGCGACCGATGATCCTTCGGTTATTGGAGGTATTGTTTCTGTGTCTAATGTGAGCGCACGAGCGTTAGTAGATCCAAGATCATCTCATTCATACATTTCTGTGCAATTTGCTTCCATGTTAAATGCTGCATTCGAGTCTTTACCGTACGTGCTAGAGGTGTCGACCCCTATAGGAGAATGCTTGATTTCTGATCGAGTTTTTCGTGCTTGTGATGTGGTCATTTGTGGTTGTGTCCTTTGTGCGGATTTGGTAGTTCTTCCTATCCAAGACTTTGGTGTCATTTTGGGTATGGATTGGTTAAGCAAGTTTCATGCTTCCGTTGATTGCCGTAAGAAAACTGTTACTTTTTCTATTCCCGATATGCCTAAATTTGTGTTTGAGGCTAGTCCTCTGAGTAGAAAGGTTCGCTTAATTTCTTATATGAAAGCGAGAAAATTATTGCATAGTGGTTGTGAGGGGTATTTGGCTAGTGTTCTTGATACTAGGAAAGAATCCCCTAGTTTGGATAGTGTTCGGGTAGTTCGGGAATTTCCCGATGTTTTCTCTACCGAGTATGATATGCCTCCCGATCGTGAGATTGAGTTTTGTATATACCTTTTGCCGGGTACGGCTCCAATTTCGAAAGCACCTTATAGGTTGGCTCCCGCAAAGTTGAAGGAATTAAAGGTTCAATTGCAAGAGTTGCTTGATCGAGGGTTTATACGCCCTAGTGTTTCCCCGTGGGGAGCACCGGTTTTATTTGTGCGGAAGAAAGACGGTTCCTTGAGATTGTGCATCGATTATAGAAAGTTGAATCAGGTTACGGTGAAGAACAAGTATCCTCTACCTCATATTGACGATTTATTTGATCAGCTTCAAGGGTCCGTGGTTTTCTCTAAACTTGATTTGAGGAGTGGGTACCATCAGTTGAAGGTTCGATCGGAGGATATTCCGAAGACTGCCTTTCGCACTCGTTATGGTCATATGAGTTCTTGGTTATGCCGTTTGGGTTGACTAACGCGCCTGCAGTATTTATGGATTTGATGAACCGGGTTTTCCATCCTTATCTTGACTCGTTCGTGGTGGTCTTTATTGATGATATACTCGTCTACTCTAAATCTAGAGAGGAGCACGAGCAACATTTGAGAATAGTGTTATCCGTTCTTGCGAGGGAGCAGTTGTTTGCGAAGTTTAGTAAATGCGAATTTTGGCTCGAGAAAGTGTCATTTCTGGGCCATGTGATTTCTAAAGATGGGATTTCTGTGGATCCTTCTAAGATTGAAGCTATAGTGGATTGGAAGAGACCCGAGTCAGTGACCGAGATTCGTAGCTTTTGGGTTTGGCCGGGTATTACCGAAGATTTATTGAGGGGTTTTCGAGGATTGCTACTCCGATGACTCAGTTGACCCGGAAGAATGTCCCGTTTGTGTGGACCGAGAAATGTGACAAGAGTTTCGAGGAATTGAAGAAGAGGTTGACTACCGCACCGATTTTGACTTTGCCTAATGGGAGCGATGGCCTAGTGATTTACAGTGATGCTTCGAAAGAGGGTTTGGGTTGTGTGTTGATGCAGAATGGGAAAGTAATTGCTTATGCTTCGAGGAAGTTGACCCCTAGTGAACAGAATTACCCCACTCATGATATGGAGTTGGCTGCGATAGTATTTGCGTTGCACAAATGGAAGCATTACCTTTATGGAGCGAAGTTTGGGATTTTTACCGATCACAAGAGTTTGAAATACCTTTTCTCCCAGAAGGATTTGAATAATAGGCAACGCCGATGGATGGAATTGTTGAAAGATTTTGATTGTACGATTTCTTATCATCCGGGGAAGGCGAATGTGGTCGCCGATGCGATTAGTAGAAAATCTTATGTGGCTTCGATGATGGTCCGTGAATGGAAAATGCTTGAGGATGTTCGGGATTGGTCTCCTCGTGAATCGAGATATGGGGCTATTTTTGCGAATATTAGGGTATCTCCGACCCTAATTCAGAGAACAAAGGAAGCTCAGAAAGAAGATCCCGAGTTGGTGAAGATAATGGGTAAATTGAAGGAAAAGAACTTTGAGGATTTTTCATTGAGTTTGAGTGGAGTGTTGACTTTCCGTGGTCGTTTGTGCGTACCCGATGTTGGTGGATTAAAGAGGCAAGTTTTAGATGAGGGTCACAAATCGAGATACACTATTCATCTGGGTAGTACGAAGATGTATCAGAATCTGAAGTAACATTTTTGGTGGAATAACATGAAGAGGGAAATAGCCGAGTATGTTTCGAAATGTTTAACTTGTCAGCAGGTCAAAGCCGAGCATCAAAGACCAGCGGGACTACTTCGGCCGTTAGAGATTCCCGAGTGGAAATGGGAGCACGTAACTATGGATTTCGTTACGGGACTACTTCGTACCCGTAGGAAGTATGACAGTGTTTGGGTAATAGTGGATAGATTGACCAAGAGTGCCCATTTCTTGCCTATTGACATCAGATATTCGATGGAGAAGCTTGCGACCCTTTATATCGATGAGATTGTGAGATTGCATGGGGTTCCGGTTAGTATTGTGTCAGATCGAGACCCGAGGATTACATCTAGATTTTGGAAGGCGTTTCAGGAAGATTTGGGTACAGATTTGCGATTCAGTACGGCTTTTCATCCTCAGACCGATGGTCAATCCGAGAGGACTATTCAGGTTTTGGAGGATATGTTGCGAGCTTGTTCGATAGACTTTTCCGATTCTTGGGATAGACATTTACCGTTAGTGGAATTCTCTTACAACAATAGTTATCAGGCTAGTATCGAGATGGCACCGTATGAGGCCTTGTATGGAAGAAAATGTAGATCGCCTATTTGTTGGGATGAGGTTGGTGAAGCGAAAATCGTGGGTATTGATTTGCTTCAGGATTCAGTTGAAAAGGTTAGAGTTATCCGGGATCGATTGAAAACAGCCCAGAGTCGACATAAGAGCTACGCAGACAACCGAAGACGTGATCTTAGTTTTCAGACCGGTGATTTGGTGTTCTTGAAAGTATCTCCGAAAGTGGGTATTCGTAGGTTTGGGAAGAAAGGTAAATTGGCTCCGAGGTTTATTGGCCCGTTTGAGATTTTGGGAAAGGTTGGGCTTCTAGCATATCGACTTGCGTTGCCGCCATCTTTAGACCGGTTGCACAACGTGTTCCACGTTTCTATGCTTCGGAAGTAGGTTCATGATCCGTCTCACGTGTTACCAAGGGTACCGGAGGGTATTGAGCCCGATATGACTTATGAGGAACGACCGGTTCGGATCCTGGATTCTAAAGTTCAAGAGTTGAGAAACAAAAGCATTGCGTTGGTTCGAGTTCTTTGGAGGAATCATAATATCGAGGAGTCGACGTGGGAGCTTCGAGATGAGATCGAGAGGAAATATCCGTGGCTTTTTAATTCGGGTAAGTCTCGTTAAAAATTCGGGTAGAATTTTCTTTAAGGGGGAGTGAATGTCACGACCCGAAAGCTAGGCTCTATTTTATTAGTAATAAATAATTATTATTTATTTATTTGCTTATTTATTTATTTAAGTTATTATTTATTTAAATAATTATGTGTGCATTTTATGTGTTATAATAATTTATGCCTAGCATTTTATTTGGGTCATTTGTGCTAGTGTAGAAGTGTTGGGTCTTAATAAATTAGTGAGGAGGGGGCCTAGGTGTAAGTTTTCAAATTATTTTAACTACTCTCTCCCTACCCCCCTCTCCTCCCTCACTTCTCCCTCAATCCTCACCATCATCTCCCAACTCAATCTCTCTCTCTCTCTACATTGGTTAAGCTTTCTCATCTTCTTCCTTCTCTCTTCATTATCTTCCTCTTCCTCTCATAATCTCTCATTTCTTAAAACTTGAAACAGGTTTAGATCGTCGATAGGATCGTTGGAAGCCAAAAATATTTGAAATCCATCAACTTTGAGAAAAATTCAAGTAAGTTGCTTTTCCCCTATTTTATACTAGAAATGCTACTCCATGTTTATTTGATGTTATGAATGCTATTTATTGCATCTTGGGTTGATTTGGGAGTGATTTGCATTTTTATTCATTTTTGTGAAATTTGGTATTTGAAGCTTGTGTTGGGTATCTAGATGTTGTTATTTAGCCCCTTTGCAAGTCTATAAGTTGTTTTGGTTCATAGTTGTGTATATTGTAAGCCTTGGTTCCAAGTATTTGTGAAATGGTGAAAGATTTGGGTTGGTTTAAGTTTTGGATTGAAAATGGTGGAAACCCAGAATTTTGGCCGGAATTTACCCTTCCGGGCAAGGAGGCGCGCGCACCCTCCCATAGGAGGCGCGCGCACCCTTATGGCCCTTCTTGAACAAAAGCCTTCTGTCCATTGGAGGCGCGCGCACCCTCCCATAGGAGGCGCGCGCACCCTTATGGCCCTTCTTGAACAAAAGCCTTCTGTCCATTGGAGGCGTGCGCACCCTCCCATAGGAGTTGTGCGCACCCTCTCCTCCTCCAAAATTGATTTTACAACTGATCTAGGAGGCGCGCGCATCCTCCCTTAGGAGGCGCGCGCACCCCCTCCCTTGTTATGAAATTTATTTCCCTTTTTGGTCCAATCTTTCGAGGGCCATATTTTGTTCATACGGACTCCGTTTTAGGCGTGTAAATTATCGTTTCAAAGCTCTCCTTAAGCTCTTCGAGATGAGTGAGTAAATTTGGTTGAGTGCTCGATTTAACTGGACCCTTTGTGGTCAAATGTGATATGGGAATTGTGTTATCATTGTTAAGATTGTTGGAACACGTTAATTGTGTGTCGTTGGTTCATTTCACTTTCTTGGTGACTAATTGGAATGGTTCCCTACTTTGGAACCCTAAGTTGTTTAATTAAGCTAGTATTTATTATTTAGCATTTATTTGGAAGCCCAGCTGGCATATTTGTTGCATCGGGCGATGGGAAAGATTATAATGGCAAAGCCAAGTCCATTATAATGTTGACCATTGTTTTGCCCTTACTATACCCTTTTCCAGATTGGCCTTGGAAGAGATAAGTTAGCTTCCTTTGTGAATGTATCTAGCTACCGAGCATGACTTTGTGGCATGGATCTTGTCCTTTGTGACACTCTTATGGTTATTGTTCCGGTACCAGGGATTTCTCTTCAGCTTTCATGCTATTATGAAGATGATGATTTGTTGATTATTGAAGCTGTGCAGCGACCTTTATTTGGTTCATCGGTTTGGAAAACCTTGGCTATATCCTTTGTTATGTGTTTATTTCCGCTGCTATCTGAGGCATGATAATTGCTATGTGATATGTGATTTATTATCGATTATTGCATCATAGCATGCCATGTAGTTGCATTAGTAACTTATTGAGATTTATCTCACCCCCTTTCTTTTATCTTTGTTTTTCCTTAACCCCCCCCCCAGGTGCTAAGGATTAGTCTCGCTGATCACAAGAAAGAGGACGTCGAGTGTGGATACATTCTTTTGGGGAAAGTTGTTATAGGTTGGTTTACATTATATAAATGTGTAACCTTTTCGGGATAGTTGTACCAAACAATGACGTCATTAAGATTTGTACGTTTATATTCTGTTGGACATAAACTTGTGGAAGTTTATGATAGTTGTATTTGGTTATTATCAAACTTGGATTTGTAAAACATTGGATCAGTACCTTTAGGTATCAAATGGAATTTTTAACTTTGGTATTTCATTGTTCGGTATATCTCGGTCATGATTAGGTTAACGGTTGTGTAAAACAGCAGTAGTAACATGATATCATCTCTAACGAGAGTCGATTTGACGAGAATTATAATACATCTACAACAAGTATTTTTTTTCTAGACACTAGGTCATGCGCCTCGCATTTAAAGTTACTGACCGACGTATTTGGCTCGACTCCACAAGTGAAGTAGGCGTGACCGTAGTAGATAATATAAACATGGGACAAGGAATATCAAACTGAAAGATGGTCGATGTTACTGGGTAATCGTTCTACATTATGTATATGTGTTGTTCATAATTTAGTTTGGGCTGTAAAATACTCACATTTATCATTTAGTGTGCATGTTCTGGTGCAATTTCACGGAAAAGCAGCGGTGAGAGTGATTATTATTACGCGTTACCCAAAAAACAACTTAATTCCGTTTGCCAACGAATGTGCTGCTACGTATCACTATGATGTCCGTGGAATACCGGAATTGTTCGGTATATCTCGGTTATGATTATGTTAACGGTTGTGCAAAACAGCAGTAGTAACATGATATCATCTCTAACAAAAATCGATGTGACTGGCATTATAATAAATCTACGACAAGTATTTGTTTTCTAGACACTAGGTCACGCGCCTCGCAATCAAATTTACTGACCGAGGTATTTGGTTTGACTCCACAAGTGAAGTAGGCATCACCGTAGTAGATAATATAAACATGGGACAAGGAATGTCAAACTGAAATATGGTCGATGTTACTGGGTAATCGTTCTAAATTAGTTATATGTGTTTTTCATAAATTAGTTTGGGCAGTAAAACACTCACATTTGTCATTTAGTGTGCATGTTCTGGTGCAATTTCAAGGAAAAGCAGCGGTGAGAGTGATTATTGTTACGCGTTACCCAAAAAACTACTCAATTCTGTTTGCCTACGAATGTGCTGGTACGTATCACTATCATGTCCGTGGAATACCGGACATATTCGGTATATCTCGGTCATGATTATGTTAACGGTTGTGCAAAACAGCAGTAGTAACATGATATCATCTCTAACGAAAATTGATTTGACTGGCATTATAATACATCTACGACAAGTATTTGTTTTCTAGACACTAGGTCGCGCGCCTCGCAATCAAAGTTACTGACCGAGATATTTGGCTCGACTCCACAAGTTAAGTAGGCGTGACCGTAGTAGATAATATAAACATGGGGACAAGGAATGTCAAACTGAAAGATGGTCGATGTTACTGGATAATCGTTCTACATTATTTATAATTGTTGTTCATAATTTAGTTTGGGCAGTATAACACTCACATTTGTCATTTAGTGTGCATGTTCCGGTGCAATTTCAAGGAAAAGCAGCGGTTAGAGTGATTATTGTTACGCGTTACCCAAAAAACAACTCAATTCTGTTTGCCAACGAATGTGCTGGTACGTATCACTATCATGTCCGTGGAATACTGGAATTGTTCGGTATATCTCGGTCATAATTAGGTTAACGGTTGTGCAAAACAGCAGTAGTAACATGATATCATCTCTAACAAAATTCGATTTGACTAGCATTATAATACATCTACGACAAGTATTTGTTTTCTAGACACTAGGTCACGCGCCTCGCAATCAAAGTTACTGACCGAGGTATTTGGCTCGACTCCACAAGTGAAGTAGGCGTGACCGTAGTAGATAATATAAACATGGGACAAGGAATGTCAAACTGAAAGATGGTCGATGTTACTGGGTAATCGTTCTAAATTATTTATATGTGTTGTTCATAATTTAGTTTGGGCAGTAAAAAACTCACATTTGTCATTTAGTGTGCATGTTCAGGTGCAATTTCAAGGAAAAGCAGCAGTAAGAATGATTATTGTTACGCGTTAACCAAAAAGAACTCAATTCTGTTTGCCAACGAATGTGCTGGTACGTATCACTATCATGTTCGTGGAATACCAGACATGTTCGGTATACCAGACATGTGCTGAAAGATGGTCGATGTTACTGGGTAATCGTTCTAAATTATTTATATATGTTGTTCATAATTTAGTTTGGGCAGTAAAAAACTCATATTTGTCAATTAGTGTGCATGTTCAGGTGCAATTTCAAGGAAAAGCAGCAGTAAGAATGATTATTGTTACGCGTTAACCAAAAAAGAACTCAATTCTGTTTGCCAACAAATGTGCTGGTACGTATCACTATCATGTTCGTGGAATACCAAACATGTTCGGTATATCTCGGTCATGATTAGGGTAATGGTTGTGCAAAACAGCAGTAGTAACATGATATCATCTCTAACGAGAATCGATTTGACTGGCATTATAATACATCTACGACAAGTATTTGTTTTCTAGACACTAGGTCACGCGCCTCGCAATCAAAGTTACTGACCGAGGTATTTGGCTCGATTCCACAAGTGAAGTAGGCGCGACCGTAGTAGATAATATAAACATGGGACAAGGAATATCAAACTGAAAGATGGTCGATGTTACTGGGTAATCGTTCTACATTATGTATATGTGTTGTTCATAATTTAGTTTGGCTGTAAAATACTCACATTTATCATTT
This sequence comes from Campanula takesimana, assembly GCA_026119855.1. Lineage (NCBI taxonomy): Eukaryota > Viridiplantae > Streptophyta > Magnoliopsida > Asterales > Campanulaceae > Campanula > Campanula takesimana. The sequence goes on from JAOWBW010000046.1 coordinate 1,052,396, forward strand.
AGTGTGCATGTTCTGGTGCAATTTCACGGAAAAGCAGCGGTGAGAGTGATTATTATTACGCGTTACCCAAAAAACAACTTAATTCCGTTTGCCAACGAATGTGCTGCTACGTATCACTATGATGTCCGTGGAATACCGGAATTGTTCGGTATATCTCGGTTATGATTATGTTAACGGTTGTGCAAAACAGCAGTAGTAACATGATATCATCTCTAACAAAAATCGATGTGACTGGCATTATAATAAATCTACGACAAGTATTTGTTTTCTAGACACTAGGTCACGCGCCTCGCAATCAAATTTACTGACCGAGGTATTTGGTTTGACTCCACAAGTGAAGTAGGCATCACCGTAGTAGATAATATAAACATGGGACAAGGAATGTCAAACTGAAATATGGTCGATGTTACTGGGTAATCGTTCTAAATTAGTTATATGTGTTTTTCATAAATTAGTTTGGGCAGTAAAACACTCACATTTGTCATTTAGTGTGCATGTTCTGGTGCAATTTCAAGGAAAAGCAGCGGTGAGAGTGATTATTGTTACGCGTTACCCAAAAAACTACTCAATTCTGTTTGCCTACGAATGTGCTGGTACGTATCACTATCATGTCCGTGGAATACCGGACATATTCGGTATATCTCGGTCATGATTATGTTAACGGTTGTGCAAAACAGCAGTAGTAACATGATATCATCTCTAACGAAAATTGATTTGACTGGCATTATAATACATCTACGACAAGTATTTGTTTTCTAGACACTAGGTCGCGCGCCTCGCAATCAAAGTTACTGACCGAGATATTTGGCTCGACTCCACAAGTTAAGTAGGCGTGACCGTAGTAGATAATATAAACATGGGGACAAGGAATGTCAAACTGAAAGATGGTCGATGTTACTGGATAATCGTTCTACATTATTTATAATTGTTGTTCATAATTTAGTTTGGGCAGTATAACACTCACATTTGTCATTTAGTGTGCATGTTCCGGTGCAATTTCAAGGAAAAGCAGCGGTTAGAGTGATTATTGTTACGCGTTACCCAAAAAACAACTCAATTCTGTTTGCCAACGAATGTGCTGGTACGTATCACTATCATGTCCGTGGAATACTGGAATTGTTCGGTATATCTCGGTCATAATTAGGTTAACGGTTGTGCAAAACAGCAGTAGTAACATGATATCATCTCTAACAAAATTCGATTTGACTAGCATTATAATACATCTACGACAAGTATTTGTTTTCTAGACACTAGGTCACGCGCCTCGCAATCAAAGTTACTGACCGAGGTATTTGGCTCGACTCCACAAGTGAAGTAGGCGTGACCGTAGTAGATAATATAAACATGGGACAAGGAATGTCAAACTGAAAGATGGTCGATGTTACTGGGTAATCGTTCTAAATTATTTATATGTGTTGTTCATAATTTAGTTTGGGCAGTAAAAAACTCACATTTGTCATTTAGTGTGCATGTTCAGGTGCAATTTCAAGGAAAAGCAGCAGTAAGAATGATTATTGTTACGCGTTAACCAAAAAAGAACTCAATTCTGTTTGCCAACGAATGTGCTGGTACGTATCACTATCATGTTCGTGGAATACCAGACATGTTCGGTATACCAGACATGTGCTGAAAGATGGTCGATGTTACTGGGTAATCGTTCTAAATTATTTATATATGTTGTTCATAATTTAGTTTGGGCAGTAAAAAACTCATATTTGTCAATTAGTGTGCATGTTCAGGTGCAATTTCAAGGAAAAGCAGCAGTAAGAATGATTATTGTTACGCGTTAACCAAAAAAGAACTCAATTCTGTTTGCCAACAAATGTGCTGGTACGTATCACTATCATGTTCGTGGAATACCAAACATGTTCGGTATATCTCGGTCATGATTAGGGTAATGGTTGTGCAAAACAGCAGTAGTAACATGATATCATCTCTAACGAGAATCGATTTGACTGGCATTATAATACATCTACGACAAGTATTTGTTTTCTAGACACTAGGTCACGCGCCTCGCAATCAAAGTTACTGACCGAGGTATTTGGCTCGATTCCACAAGTGAAGTAGGCGCGACCGTAGTAGATAATATAAACATGGGACAAGGAATATCAAACTGAAAGATGGTCGATGTTACTGGGTAATCGTTCTAAATTATTTATATGTGTTGTTCATAATTTAGTTTGGGCACTAAAAAACTCACATTTGTCATTTAGTGTGCATGTTCCGGTGCAATTTCAAGGAAAAGCAGCAGTAAGAATGATTTTTGTTACGCGTTAACCAAAAAAGAACTCAATTCTGTTTGCCAACGAATGTGCTGGTACGTATCACTATCATGTTCGTGGAATACCAGACATGTTCGGTATATCTCGGTCATGATTAGGGTAATGGTTGTGCAAAACAGCAGTAGTAACATGATATCATCTCTAACGAGAATCGATTTGACTAGCATTATAATACATCTACGACAAGTATTTGTTTTCTAGACACTAGGTCACGCGCCTCGCAATCAAAGTTACTGACCGAGGTATTTGGCTCGACTCCACAAGTGAAGTAGGCGTGACCGTAGTAGATAATATAAACATGGGACAAGGAATGTCAAACTGAAAGATGGTCGATGTTACTGGATAATCGTTCTACATTATTCATATTTGTTGTTCATAATTTAGTTTGGGCAGTAAAACACTCACATTTGTCATTTAGTGTGCATGTTCCGGTGCAATTTCAAGGAAAAGCAGCGGTTAGAGTGAATATTGTTACGCGTTACCCAAAAAACAACTCAATTCTGTTTGCGAACGAATGTGCTGGTACGTATCACTATCATGTCCGTGGAATACAGGAATTGTTCGGTATATCTGGGTCATAATTAGGTTAACGGTTGTACAAAACAGCAGTAGTAACATGATATCATCTCTAACAAAAATCGATTTGACTAGCATTATAATATATCTACGACAAGTATTTGTTTTCTAGACACTAGGTCACACGCCTCGCAATCAAAGTTACTGACCGAGGTATTTGGCTCGACTCCACAAGTGAAGTAGGCGTGACCGTAGTAGATAATATAAACATGGGTCAAGGAATGTCAAACTAAAAGATGGTCGATGTTACTGGGTAATCGTTCTAAATTATTTATATGTGTTGTTCTTAATTTAGTTTGGGTAGTAAAAAACTCACATTTGTCATTTAGTGTGCATGTTCCGGTGCAATTTCAAGGAAAAGCAGCGGTAGGAGTGATTATTGTTACGCGTTAACCAAAAAAGAACTCAATTCTGTTTGCCAACGAATGTGCTGGTATGTATCACTATCATGTTCGTGGAATACCGGACATGTTCGGTATATCTCGGTCATGATTAGGGTAATGGTTGTGCAAAACAGCAGTAGTAACATGATATCATCTCTAACGAGAATCGATTTAACTGGCATTATAATACATCTACGACAAGTATTTGTTTTCTAGACACTAGGTCACGCGCCTCGTAATCAAAGTTAATGACTGAGGTATTTGGCTTGACTCCACAAGTGAAGTAGGCGTGACCGTAGTAGATAATATAAACATGGGACAAGGAATGTCAAACTGAAAGATGGTCGATATTACTGGGTAATCGTTCTAAATTATTTATATGTGTTGTTCATAATTTAGTTTGGGTAGTAAAACACTCACATTTGTCATTTAGTATGCATGTTCTGGTGCAATTTCAAGGAAAAGCAGCGGTGAGAGTGATTATTGTTACGCGTTAACCAAAAAACAACTCAATTCTGTTTGCCAACAAATGTGCTGGTACGTATCACTATCATGTTCGTGGAATACCGGACATGTTCGGTATATCTCAGTCATGATTAGGTTAACGGTTGTGCAAAACAGTAGTAGTAACATGATATCATCTCTAACGAGAATCGATTTGACTAGCATTATTGTCTAAAACACAGGCATGACATGACTGCACCATAAAAACGTCAGACATGGGCTGTAAAATGTAAAATTCAAAGAATCTACTGCAAATCGGTGCAGTTGGCTCCTACATCCTATTGTAAAGTTACCTTCTTTAGGAGCTACCGCATAGTTATCCTCATAGGGGGAGCTAAGCGTCTATTCCCAACAAAAAACTTAAAGGGGCTTAAATTAATCACACATCTGTTTTCCAGTTTTGTTTCCTCCGTTCTTGTCAACATATTATCTGGATTTCGAACCGCTACACCATTATTTCTACCTATTAAAACCCAAAAAACAAAATTAAACATCCCCTTTTGAAAATTCTTGAAAATCATGGCTATGGAGATGGAAGCTTAAAATTCAGTTCAAAATCAAGAAGAAGATGATAAATAAGAAATGACCGATTTGGCCGGGTCAAAGTTGAGTCATATGACTCAACTGATTCTTTGCTTACGACGGATAAAACGTATAAAGACGATGATTTAAATTATGAGCGGCTCGAATATTTGGGTGATTCTTTGCTTACGACGCTGATTGCGAAAGAGCAATACTTAGAATATCCTGACCTAACGCCCGGTGAGTGGACCCCACTACGAGCAGCTAATATGGATACAGATAAGCTGGCATGGGTTGCCTTGAAGCTTAATTTACATAAATATTTACGGCATAATAAGCCTATGTTCAATATACAAGTAAGCCCTGTTTAGATATGTATTTTTCTACTCTCTCCTTTTTTTGTTTTTTTTTTTGTTTTTGTTTTTGTGTGATCTTGTATAATTATGATAAGCTATTAAATATTAAATACTGATTATTATTATTTTTGAATACAGCTTAGTAAGTTTGAGGAAGAGATAGCTTTGCATCCTTTACATTCATTTGGGTTGGTAGATCCACCAAAAGCCTTAGCTGACATCGTTGAATCTACAATTGGTGCAATATTTGTAGACACCAATTTCTCCTTTGATATCACCGACAAGGTACGCGGGCACATTATTATTTGTATTTTTTACATTTATTTATTTTTGTTCAATTCCATATATGGACGGGCGTATTAAATTTGTTTAATTATCTTACTTTTATGTGTATAGGTTGTAAAAGAGATGTTGCAACCAATGATTACTACGGAAACGTTCCGTAAGAAGCCGGTGACGCGATTAATGGAAACATGTCAGAGGACGGGGTCGAAAGTGGAGAGATATTTAAATAATTGGGAGAAAACACGGGAAGTTTATTATACAATAGACAATAAATTTGCAGGGAAAGGGATTTACAAGGCCAAAAAGTTCATAGCAGCGAATAGAGCTGCGGCTGAAGCTTATGAGAATTATATATACTGAGAAATACTTATAAGGAACGGCTGCAAGTTGTGGAGGATGGTATTGGTAGTTTATCTACCATCTGTTAGTTATTTTTAGATAGAAAGAGATGAATCAATTAAGAGATTTGGCATGTTGTTGTGATCTAAAGGATGTTTGTTAGTTTTCATGTCTAATATTTTGATTATGAAAATTGTCATGTTCAGTAAACTCTTGTGTTATTATCATATTGTTATTATTTGAGTGTAAATACACAATCTTGTGAAATATTTATTTCTTCTAAATAATAAGATAAAACTGTTTAAAATGTAATTTTTTTTACTTAAAACGTGGTTGTTTTAATTTTTTTCAAGTCTAGAAAACTGGGGACGAGATATAAATGTCAGGTTTCAAGTGACAAAACATGGGGTTGAGTTAAAAATACTACTTCACAATTCGTAGAAGACCAAATATGTTCGGTATATCTCGTCATGATTAGGTTAATAGTTGTTCAAAAGCGGTAGTAGTAACATGATATCATCTCTTATGACAATCGATTTAACTGACTATATTATACATATATGACAAGTATTTGTTTTGTAGACACTAGGTCACGCGTCCTACAATCAAACTTACTGACCGAGGTATTTGGCTTGACTCCACAAGCAAGTAGGCGTGACTATAGTAGATAATATAAAAAAACGACTAGGAATGTCAAACTGAAAGATGGTTGATGTTACTTGGTAATCGTTTGAAAATAAGTATATGTGATGTGAATAATTTAGTTTTAGTAGTCAACTAATCACATTTGTTATTTAGTGTGCATGTTCCAATACAATTTCAAGGAAAAGCGGCGGTGAGAGTGATTATTGTTATGCATTAACCAAAAAATCACTCAATTTTCTAAATATAAATATATCCTCACATCGCCACATTCACTCCTATCTCAGGCTTCCTCATCTTCCCATATACATTTTAGAAAATGTCTCACAATCGCTCATCATCTTCTGAGGATATCACCTCTGACCAGGAAACAGATAATGCCTTCAGTGTATGCCTTCAGAAGTTGACCAGTGGATTACTTCGTTGTTTTACCATGGGGGTGGGTGGTACTCAGGTTTACCAATGCCCACTTAAGCCATGCATATGCAGAAAAGTTCGTCAAATGGATCATACAACGTTATTCCAACATTCGATGGATGCTAGCTTCTCCTCCAAATTCAGCTGCAAATCGAAAGGGGAACATTGGGCGTTAGCTACTTTCATGAAAGAACATTTGGAGCAAAACAATATCCTTTAACCCAGTTTGGCTGCTCTATTCATCACAAAAAAAAAAAAAAATGCTTTCGAATCCCGCTATGAAACTTCTGACAGTGATGTTTAGTATGTTTGTGTTGTGGCTGTTGGTTGTCATTCGACACCACCTACAGTTATCCTCTATCCCTTTGACATTTGTTTATATTTGCTTCATCTTTGTTTAATTTCTTTTGTCTGTTCTTATATGTAATATTAAAATATGTCTATCCGTTCGGCTTCTTCAATTTAGTGTTATGTGCCGTTATCGTTGTATAAATTAGTTAGTTTCCTTCTGCCTTTTCATCAACCTTTGTTTTATATTACATTCCATTCCAAATTCCACTAATTATTATTCCATCATATGTATACTATGCATTATAAAAACCCTAAAAGAAATGAATAATATTTGTATGTAAATGAATAAATACATCGTTCATCCGATTCAATGAACATATCAGGTTGTCGCCTTCACATATTTACATTAAATTGTATCTTCTCTATGTCTTCATTCTCTCCCTTTGATGTTTGTTTATATTTTCTTCATATTTGTTTAACTATTTTTAAAGAATTGTTTATTTGTTATGGGGTTCAATGGGTTTTTGAATTATTTTTGTGTGAGAGATCGCAAGTTTTTTTTTTTTTTTTTTTTTTTTTTGACATAGAGAGTTTAGAGAAGAAAAAACTGAGTATTTCAGAGAGAAATAGTAGATCACCGGTTTTTTCTCTAAAGGTTTGTATAGGAAATAATAGATCACTAGTAATAATAATAAAAACATTAATAGCAGAATAGTGTGGTTTCCCCCCAAATTAATGTTTTCCCGCCAGATTAGTAATGCTTATATTAACATCAATAGATAATATAAAACAAAGACAAGGAATGTCAAACTGAAAGATGGTTGACGTTACTGGGTAATCGTTCGGAAATATTTATATGTGATGTGAATAATTTAGTTTCAGTAGTAAACTACTTGCATTTTCCGTTTAGTGTCCATGCTCCAATACAATCTCAAGGAAAAGCGGCGGTAGTAACATGATATCATCTCTCATGACAATCGATTTAACTGACCATATTATAAATATATGACAAGTATTTGTTTTCTAGACACTAGGTCACGCGTCTTACAACCAAAGTTACTGACTGAGCTATTTGGCTCCACTCCACGAGCAAGTAGGCGTGACTGCAGTAGACTGTATCTCATTTACATGTGATGATTATAAATTATATTGTGCAGTCACTTATGCATATAATATAATATAAAAACATTAATAGCAGAATAGTGTGGTTTCCCCCCAAATTAACGTTTTCCCGCCAGAATAGTAATGGTTATATTAACATCATAGACTCCCCAAATATCACATTTTACTTTGATCCCCCTGAAAAATTACAATTTACCCCTCAATAATTACATTATCCCCTACATATATAAACCAAATTAAAGTCAATGACCATTAATATTTCTCTTAAGCTTGTGATTGGAGCGAAAGGAGAAAGCCGGAAGGCAGAGGAGCCACACACTCCATCGTGCATCGTCGGAGCCACCTTGTTTTATTTAAGCTTCCGAACAGGTATCTTCCGTCTACTTCTTCCTTTACCTGCTAATCTTTGTGATCTACTCTCAAATCCAAAAACCCCCATGTTTATAAAATCCCCAAAAAATTAGGGTTTCAGAACAGAGTGTTGGAAAGAATTTATGAAAAATATTGTCATTGATAATGTAGGTATAAATTCATAATTTAGTTTAGTTAGTGACTCGTTTTCGTGGTACATTTCATTCTGGTTCTTTTGTTTTGTAGAGAAGTTATAAAGAATGGACAAAAAAAGTGACATAAGCTCTAGGCCTGTGCCAGAAGATTTGATTATTGAAATCCTCTTGAGGCTTTCCGTTAAATCACTTATGCGATTTAAAACTCTAGCCAAATACTGGCATGGTGTCATCATAAGTTCACATTTTGTTTATAATCACCTCAGCATAAACCATCAAAGTTCCCGGGTACTCGCTGATCAGTATATTCCAGGTCCTTCAAAATATGAATTCTGCTTTGCACTATTATTAAATCAATCTGTATCCCATCTTGATACTCATTATCTTCGTCTACCTCGTTATATAAACGTGATACTTGGCCCCGTTAATTGTTTATTCCTCTTTGGTCATGGTGACAACGACATTCATTTCGCTCTTCTGAACCCCGCAACAAGACAGATGAAGACCATTTTTATACCCGAGACGATACTTAATCGCGGGTTATATTCTTGTACGTGTTATGGATTTGGATTTGACCCCTTGATCAAAGACTACAAAGTGGTTGGTTTGTGGGAAACATCAGAGGAAGGCGTTCTTGTAAACATGGCTGTGTATAGCCTTCAAAATGATTCTTGGAAACATACAAGGCCGAAGATGCATAACATTCCACCTCCTGATCCATTGCACCCTATATTAATGGTGCATGTCGCTGTCTCAGAAATATAAACCGCCCACTAAATGTCCATCCGCCAATGCATATCCAACCATCGATTTTGTTCATCCACAATAACGAAACAGTCGGCATGCTTGTTGGTACATATAAAAACCTACCTCCGCATAGCCTTGAATTTGAGAAAATAAATGCGTTCATAATGAAGGGGGAGGGTTGTTGGACAAAACTATTTACTGTAGACGTAAGCGATCTAAGCGTTACGTATGCAGCTTGTGTTTGGAAGAACCAACTTGTTTTGGAAACGATTGAGACCCACCGCGAACCAAAAAATCAGACAGGTGATATGAGACAACCACCAATGACCAACATGGTCTTATACGATCCTACTACACGCGGAGTTGAAAATCTACTTATCCAACCATAGAATAATTTGTTCGGGTTTCGTCAGGTTTTCATTTATGAGGAGAGCTTAGTTTCACTCATAGGATCAGGAAAGAGTGAAAGCTTTGCAGAACTTGTGGACGATATATGTATTGGGTGTAAAAGGTTTTTGTAAATTGTGTTATATATTGGCTATGTGACCATATATGTATTAATGTCTTGGCAAACTCTTATGTTTTATGTCACTAGTTCAAACATTGGGTGTATGATTACAATTTGGCATCAGAAGTGTGTCTTTGTTTGTGTTGAAAATATTTGATTTTGATGCATGCTATATGGTAAACTATTAACAATTTCACATTACTATGCCTTATCTTCCTGAAACGTATCATGACAATTAATCCCTCCGCTTCACAATAAGCGTGACTTTTAGTTAAACTTACAAAAGTCAAACACATGTAAGTTTGACCAAAAGTGACATTTATTGTGAAACTGAGGGAGTACAAAGTAAAAGGTAGGTTGGCTCCTAGTAGAGTTACAAAACCCAGGTGCAGTTGGCTCCTAGCAGAGCTACAACACATATTCTATAACGTATCGACTCTATCATATTGTGAAGATGATGAAATGAAAGACGTTCATTACATCATGGTCATCACGTTAAATGGTTGTCAAGTACTAGCATCATATTTTACTACAATTTGCTAGGAATTTATATGTTCTCATTTAAAATTATTATCTGCAGTTAAATGCTCACATACTCACTAAATTTTTTATGTGAGTTTTGGAAGTGCTGCATAGTATAAAACAAATAAAGTTTAACACTCCCTCGGTCCCGCCCGAAATAGGATTTTGCTAAACTTGACTTTACTTTGACCAAGTCTTTTGAAGAAAATATAACAAGCCAAATAAAAATTAAAAAATTGTTATAGTATAACAATTAATAATACTCTCAATAACAATTTAAAAATTTATATTAGGATAATTATTTCTTATTTAAATTACATCGTCAAAGTATAAAAAAATCTACCAAAATCCTATTTCGGGCAGGACAGAGGGAGTATTGTTTAACCACTTGTAGGTTTACATTTGTAGTACAAATTTCATAATTGACAAGGTGCGGCTGTACCCTAAAACAGGCTACTAAGATTTTATTGGACGATTATGTATTCATCTGGTGTATAAAAAAATGTGTGAATATCATAACTCTTCATAAATATCTCGACCATATGTGTATAGCACGTGATGAACAGTCCGATCAAAATTTCAAATTTCAAACTTGAAATCAGTTTCTTTAAATTTTAATCACAAATACACATTTGGGGAAATCGATTACTGTTAGTTCTTTGTTAACCGTTTAGGTCAAGAAAATGTATTCAAAAAATTCGAATGATAGGGAAAGCGAAAATTCGAATAGCAGTTCCGATCGCATCTTCACGTGCAAGTGTGGTGTCAGAGCTCGAGTATGGATATCTCAGAGTGATGCGAACCCAGGAAGGAGATTCGCAGGTTGTCCTAACTTTGGAAAAAGTTGTTCTTGTACGTACACATGTAAGGAATTTGATCACAATCTTATATAACTTATTATTGTCTAACAAATTTCTCTGTTGTCAGGATCCAATAATAAAGAATTGTGATTTTTTTTTCATTGGATTGACGATGCAACTAAAGAGAGGATAAAGAGTGTGTTTGTTTATAGGCGCGCTGAAATTAATCAGTTGAAAAAGCTATTGGATAAGAAAGAGGTGGAGCTCAGTCATGCTGTTAAACTGAAAGAATATGCCAAGAAACTTGAGAGACAGCTAGCATTTGCCTGGATTTTGGTTGGGGTCATCTCATTTTTACTCTTTGGTGTACTGATTGGAAAAATGAACAGGGGTATTGGTTGGTTTGAGAATAGACTGATGCCCTAGTTTTTCTAAGGCATATTTTATGTAATGAAATTATGCAGTGCTCTCATGTCTAATACATTATCGATTTTGTTTCAAAGATACAGAATTCAAAGCAGAGAATCGACATCACATTCCATTACAATACAACATTTTGGTTCACACAAATGAATGATCATTGCAATACAACATTTTGGAAAATTTAAGTACCTAAATAGTGTTCATGTAATTGTAAAGTGCTAAGTGCATGTAACCATCGTGCACTCCCTCAATGGGCCTAACCGCACGGTCACGAGCATGTGATAGTAGAGTCTCCCAAGTCCAAGTTGGCCATCTGTTACTACTCATATGGCATAAGGGATAAGGACATTGGAGATTATACCACTGGTTATAGAGACATAACTCCCCCGTTTTCAGCTGCTGCACACACAGTGCAATTTCTTGCTCTGGTAAAAGCCCCCCCATTGGAATCCCACTCATCTATAACCTCCCTATCTGAATCACTGGCAGCCTGATCTGCGTCGTTAAGGTCAATTTCGGGATGGGGATATGGTGGTGGTACAGGTTGGGGTGGTGGTGGTGGATGTGGTGTAGGTTGGAGTGGTGGTGGTATTGGGGCAAAAGGTTGGGGATGCAGAGGATTATCTCTTAGAATTAGAGATGGGGTAAGAAGAAGCGAGAGGCCCGAATATTAGCATGGGCTGGACTGGGCCGGCAATGGACTATGTTGGAGGTTCCACCTTAAAACCAATTGGTGATAAGGGGAGTAACTCCTCAAGTCTATATACCGGTCCATGTATCTCTATTTAGAAGATGTGGGATAATTATCTCTTACACACCCCCTCACGTGTAGCCGGGCTTTACTTGTTAATCGGGTGGCGCGGAGCAGAATCGTGGGCCGTTGGGCCTGCACGTGTCCCATGAAGAAGCAGCGGAAGTCAGGCCACCATAGATCGGTGGCTCTGATACCATCTTAGAATTAGAGATGGGGTAAGAAGAAGCGAGAGGCCCGAATGTTAGCATGGGCTGGACTGGGCCGGCAATGGACTATGTTGGAGGTTCCACCTTAAAACCAATTGGTGATAAGGGGAGTAACTCCTCAAGTCTATATACCGTTCCATGTATCTCTCTTTAGAAGATGTGGGATAATTATCTCTTACATTATCGCCGCCACCGTTTGCTCCATGTGGGTTCATCATTTATCTGCCTATTTATGGAGTTGTGATGGGTTTATATGGATGAATGAATAACTTAAAATGGTATTTATAGGGAATCGTTAAAAGACCAGTTACTTCCTTCACATATCGTTGTAATGCATTTACATATTATGTCTATCTTTAGAATATTTGTCTACTACAACACTACCGTTTTGAAATAGAATAATTTCACTTTTAAGAAAAAGTGGACAAGACTTGACGATGTTCCTATTTAGTAAGAACTCAATAAATTAATAATGGTAGGACTGATGAAATTTCTTATTTTGGAGAGTTATTAATTCATCGATAAATTCAAGTGATTATTATTTTCAAGAGTTTTTTGCTGATTCGACGAAGTTCACATTTTCGTGTCAACTAAATTCATTATAGGTGCAAAATAAGTTGAGATTGTTAAGAGTTTTACGGTAACTATTGGATGCGATAATATAATCTAGAGATGAACTTTAACTGAGTAAGTCGTCTTATGAAAAAACATTTTTTCTAAAATATTATAGAAAAACTTGTTTCCATACCATTAGATAGCAAATTTCCCTACTTAAATTAACGACACTTGGAATTCAATGAAGACTGGTCAACACGTGGGGTTCCCAAACGAACTTATACCCAAATGGATCCTAGGAGATAACCCTTAGTTATCTCAAAGGGGAGCTAAATGTTAAGTATCTATTCCAAACGTTTGTTGTCTGTATAGTACACAAGCAAGAACCCGTGAGTTGACTGCACTATGTAAAATATGGACATATACTATAAAAATTAAAGTTCATTGTCTGGACCGGACAATGTAAAAAAACATCAACGTCTTTTTGGAAACGAGGGGGTGTTTGAGAAAAACTAAATTTTTACAAGATTTTGTCGTCAAGATTTAATCGGCCTCAAGAACTAATCTTTTTGAATGGTCATTTTTTCCCTGTGATATATACGAGTGGTTTGTACATCAATTATTCATACAAAACTGAAAATAAGTATTATAACTCAGATAATACTCCATCTGTCAGAAATAATAGATAGTCTCATTTTGACTTTTTATGGTCAACAAAAATGAACTTTGAACAACCATTGGTGACGATTTAATCATTCTAGTATAATTCTACAATTTGCAAAATATTGGTCTAAGTTCAATGAATTTCACATTATATGATCAGTTTATATAGATTGTATTATTTTCACACTTCAATTGTTAAGATTTTTCACAAGTGTGTCGTTTTAAATTATGTTGTTCTTTTACAGTTTTTTATGATATTTTCACATTTTAATTGTTAAGATTTTTCACAAGTATTATTTTTACAGTTTTTTTATGATATTTTAGGTGTAAATATTATATGATTTGTTGGACTGGACAATGTAAATTCAAGAAATGACTTGTATTGCAAACGTGCCTTGACTGAACCGAGGTACAATGGTAAAGTTTGACTGCAACAGTCACTCAAAACACATTAACTCAGATTCATCGAATGCGGACAGTTGGCTCAAGTATTAATGGAAATACATTATAATTTTAAAAAGTTGCAAATTCATCTCTCTCTATATATATAACATTTGTTTGCTATATTTTCATTCTTATATAACATATTTGTTTCTCATCTAAACACAGTAATCTATCCCAGAGAATGAATTACGGTAAGGGAATTACGGTAAGGGCAAGGGTAAGGGTATGGGCAAGAGCAAGAGCAAGAGCAAGAGCAAGGGAAATGTTCCACATTCCACTCAGTCAAGTTCCCTCGATGAGGTTGAAGAAGACAGGTTGTTTCAGATTTACTCGAGGTGCACCACAAGGCTTCAATACATTTTTCCGTCTCATGTCCAAGACGTAAATATGTTATTTCGTTGTCCATTGGCACCCTGTACGGGGCTTACTACTAGACCCAAGGATTACACAGGAATACTCAACCATGCTATTGAGTTCGGTAAATCTGAAAGATTTGGTGAAATTACTAGGATTGAACACAGAGCACTCGAGGTTTATTTGGATACTGTTTTGGATGCGTGTGATCCCAAAAACAAATACATGTTGAACGATGGAAATGATGGTGCGGGTCCTAGTGGTGATGGTAGTGGTATTTGATTTGTGGGAGTATTTATTTATTTTAGCTGTATTCTAGTATCGTCCAAACATCGAACAACAGCTATGTTATTTTAAATTTCGTTAAGAATTTTGATGCTATTTATTTCTGCTTTAATCTTGTGCTAGTATATGTGCAATGTTTTAAAAAATACATGCGGATTTGGTTAATATTTTAACTAATGAATCGAAGTGCAGTGTTTAAAAGATTGAAAATAGATATGGACTCAGTAGTGAAGTTGTTATCACTAGTAAATTATTTTCAGTGGCTAATGTTCAAAAACTGAATACATAGTGTTAGGGGTGAGCATGGTACGGTTTTAGGGTAAAACCGATACAATACCAAAGTACTTTGGTTTATTGCATATCAACTAGGAATCCACCTGTGCCACGCACGGCCATATTTATATATTTATTAGTTCTCAACTTTTTGATTTAGTGGGAAAATGTTTGGTAGTATTAAGGTTTACAAAGTTGAAAAATTACAGTTGCTTTTGATAACATGCAGATAAGTGGGAAACATAAAAAAAACAATATAAATAAACGAAATGGGAATACATTAAAGAAAACATATTACACAGAGATGATCATGGGAACAGAACGAAAGTAGAAGACAATAAGTAGGAGAACATTACATTGAACAATGATAAGAAAAAAAAATGGTGAATAAAGAGATGACTTAGACAGACATAAAAATTAGCAAACAATTGGACCACCATGACCTGCGATACCTCCCATTGAAGACCCACCATCAGAGTCTTCATCATCATTACCAGCAGACGACTTTTTCAGTTCAAATTTGTTACATAGGTGTGGTTCGAGTAAGCCATTGAGTTTGAGGAATTTCTTGAAAAACTCTGCCAATGCCTAATGTTCACCCCTTGATTTGAGAGTAAAGTCTCCAGTTGAGCATACATCAATCACATGCTGAAGCAATGCAGTGTGATCCATTGAACTATATTTGCGACATAAGCATGGCATTAGCGGGCATTCGTACTTTGTGGGCTGGTTAACAGAAGTTGTGGAGAAATTTAGTTTTCCAGCTTCAAGTTTTTTCATGCATTCATTGAATGCATGATCAAATTCGTTATCGGACTCGAAATCGTCAAATGAGATGTAGGTGTTATCAGCCATAGAAGAGGAGAGAAAGAAGAAGCGAAGTTTTGGCTGAAATGAGATATGAAGTGAAAAGAAGGGGTATATAAAGATGAGGAATTAACGATAGTTTAACTACTAATGTTTATCACTTATGGCTCCACAAGAAAGTAGGCGTGACTGTAGTAGATAATATAAAATAAAGACAAGGAATGTCAAACTGAAAGATGGTCGATGTTACTGGGTAATCATTCGAAAATATTTATTTGTGATGTGAATACTTTAGTTGTAGTAGTAAACTACTCACATTTGTCAAACTATAAGTTGGTAGATGTTACTAGATAAAGTTATCTCCTTTAGGAGCTACCGCATAGTTATCCTTATAGGGGGAGCTAAGTGTCTATTCTCAACGTTTTTGTCTCTAGTAAACACACAAGAACGCGTGAATTGACTGCACCATGTAAAATACAGACATAGGCTGTAAAAGTAAAAGTTCATTGACTGGACTGGACTGGACAATGTAAATTGAAGATATGACATGTATCGGCAATAGTGCATTGACTGAACCGGTACAATGGTAAAGTTTGCTCCTGTGGGAGCTACTACACACTTCACTCATTGATACCATAATTTGGTATTCCCAAGGTATTTTGTCTATAATATTTACTTACCAAACAAGGGTATGGAAAATAAAGACATGGCATGTGAAAGTTAAGTTGATTTCACAACACCCAGTCATACAGTTGGCTCCTGCAGCCTACTGTAAAGTTTCCTCCTTTAGGAGCTATCGCATAGTTATCCTCATAGGAGAGCTAAGCGTCTATTCCCAATGTTTTTGTCTCTAGTACACACACAAGAACGAGTGAGTTGACTGCACCATGTAAAATACAGACATAGGCTATAAAAGTAAAAGTTCATTGACTGGACTGGACTAGACAATGTAAATCGAAGATATGACATGTATCGGCAATAGTGCATTGACTGAACCGGTACAATGGTAAAGTTTGTTCCTGTGGGAGCTACTACACACTTCTCTCATTGATGCCATAATTTGGTATTCCCAAGGTATTTTGTCTATAATACTCACTTACCAAACAAGGGTATGGAAAATAAAGACTTGGCATGCGAAAGTTAAGTTGATTTCACAACACCCCAGTGATACAGTTGGCTCCTGCAGCCTATTGTAAAGTTACATCTTTTAGGAGCTACCGCATAGTTATCCTCATAGGGGGAGCTAAGCGTCTATTCCCAATGTTTTTTATCTCTAGTACACACACAAGAACACGTGAGTTACTGCACCATGTAAAATACAGACATAGGCTGTAAAAGTAAAAGTTAATTGATTGGATTGGACTGGACTGGACAATGTAAATATAAGATATAACTTGTATCGGCAATAGTGCATTGACTGAACCAGTACAATAGTAAAGTTTGCTCCTGTGGGAGCTACTACACACTTCGTTCATTGTATATATAAGATGTATATTTCTAACACCTAACCATAACATCTTATTCATATCTTCAAATCCCCGCACCTTTGAATTATTTGATTAAAATATATTTGTTCTCAATAATGAGTAACGACGGTGGTCACGGAAATGCTGAAGGGGAGGATAGCTTGAGTGATTTAGATGACAACAATGCTGGTTGGATAATATACACGGAGTGCTGTAGAAAACTATGTCTTGCTGAACTACGAGTTAGGCACTCGGCTCCTTCAGACCACCCGACTGCCTTTACTTGGTCTTGCCCATTGCACCCATGAAATGCACTTAAGTGCCAGCCAATGGATTACATGGACTTACTTAATCATGCATATGAGTTTGCGGCGTCCGTGAGTATTGATCAAAGAGTTGCTAAGCCTGAACACATTGCATTGATTTACCATTTGGAGACTGTTTTCTCACGATATAGTGCCACTGAACGTAAAAGTAAAACCAAAGGACAAACATGAAGGTGATGGCGAGGACGGTGCAAGTTGTAGTGGGAATTGAACTGGATGATTAGGGTATGGGTTGCAAGTTCTAATTTGATGTGTATGTATTCTATATAAAGAATTGTTATGACATTCCACTTCTAGTCCTCGTCCTCAGGCCTGTTACTTATCAATGTTATGTGTAAGGGCATCATTTAGTAGCATACATGCATTTCGTCTGATATGGGTTGTGATAAAAAAAAGTAATCAATAAATAACATCATCAAGATAAAACACTAAATGTCATTAAAGATACCAGAGATACAACAACCCAACAGTAAGAGGGGGAGAGAGAGAGAGAGAGGAAACAGCAAGGGAAAAACAACACAAATTATGGCTCGGGAACACGTAACTCCTTAAAAACGTAGGCTTCTGGCTGATGAACCGCCTCCGCCGCTGCCACTGACACCGCCACAGCCTCCATCACTGCCACCTCCGCCACCCTGGCCATCACCTCCCTTGTGATTAGCATCCATGTCTCTGCATTTGGGGGGAGGGGAGCAAGCGGCCACAATTCAAAAATAGTTGGCCAAATACTCGGCCAACGCGTGATGCTCAAGCCTAGAGACCACGCTAAAATCATTGGAATGGGTGCACGAACGGGCATGCACAAGCATGCCCGTGTAATCAAAAGGCGCACGGGGCCAGGCAGTGTATGGGAGCAATGGGCAGAATAAGGGAGGGTTGCTATCATCTGGGGTTGGGTTGTTACCTTTTAGGGCACCGCTATGCAGTTTAAAAGTGCATTCCGTTGTTATCTTTTGCGGAGACTTCTTAAGTTTAAAAATGTCTTAATTTTCACGATCACAAACAACACGTTGCTGTTGCTGTCGTCGTTGTTTGACATTTCTAACCGTTGGAAATTAATTTTTGAGCACAAGGGGATAGTATTTTTTTAAAAAAAATGGATATGGAGATATCTTTGTCATGGAAACCTATAAATAGAGGTTTTGTAATCACTCCACAACCAAGAACGCGTGAAAGTACTTCACGATGTAAAAAAAGGTCATCCAATGTAAAATTTAAGGTTGAATGACATTGGTAAAGTGCTATAATTGGCTCCTAGGGAGCTACAATGCAGTAGGCTACCTCAACCCTTGAATACTATTACAAACCCGTAATGATTAACTAAACAGTTTTAAATACAACGATCACACAGATTGAGTCGATGATTGCTCATCCACTACCTAAACACCTGCTTTGCAAGATGAATTTGCCGTTTAGTGATGGTGACAATCTTCTTTGTAGATATCTACTATGCTCAATGCCGCCATGACATTTATATGGGGAGTTCGGCTCACGAATCACAACAAGGAGTACATTTAACCACATTACACAAAATACCAAGTTTAATTACTAGTGAAAAGCACACTCTATTAAACAATACCAAATTTTTCTTTCACGCTCGGATACAAGCTGTTGAGTTTGTGCCCCACAAGATGCGCTGTCACACGATGTTTGTATTCATGTACGGAAAACTACGAAATAATAGCATAACAGTGGTTAAACAGCTCTGATAATAAAACCGACATCCATATCTATATAATAAACTTCTATATGAGGATGGGGTAAGATTTTACCTCAAAGGGTGTATTCTCCACGTCCCAGCACTCCATGTATTTCATCACATAAACACTACAATCGTGTCTGCAACATTGGACAGATGAATCAACTATATGTATCTCCACCCATAGGTTCACGTACTTTTTAAACATAGATTAAGATGTGAAGGAACTTACAAATTATCCTCATCAGGAGTGCCATCCTGAGCGAAGAACTCGTAATCACCGATATTCAGCATTCCACATGCCTCAAAGACTGTTGCCTGTGGTGTCAGAATGATACAGAACACTTAATAAATTTTGACGTTTGTTGTATCACACACAAGTGCCAGATTGCAAATTTATGGGCTTACCATACGATGTATGAAATCCTTGTATGTGGAAGTTTTCCCATTGTTGGAATCAAGAAGCGCGATCTTTTTTTCTTCTAATAGTATCACAAACAGAACCCAGTGTTCTTGGAAACAATACGGGAACATAAGCTACAAAAGGAAATAAGATACAAACTAAGCAATATTTCAAAACAATTTATCATTGACTGAGATTGATAAGAGATGTATTTTGTCTCTTCGTTAATTACCATTTCTGCTTCTTTAATCATTTGGGAAACCTCAGGTGCATAAAAATACTTAGAAAACTTCTGATTAACATCTTTCTTCAGCATGTCTTCACCACAGAGATTCAGGTCAATCTGTGCCTACACAATATAACCACTTATCAGCTCCCATGCCATTCGCTTAATATAACAAAGTAATCGTAAGTGACGGTGAATAATAATTCTGCAATCTCACCCCAAATATTGATTGAAAAAGATATCTCTTTCGACCGGAAAATGTCACCTCGTCATCCTCACCTCCCCACCCTCCCATGTTCACCAACAATACAAATGCATCCATGATCTACAACATGCCAGTATCAGGTAAAATCTGAAAAAATGGGGAATGCCACAACAACTAGCACATAGGGAAAAATAACAGGTACTAAGACCAGAAAGTACCTGCTAATTAACATAATATCTTGGTTTTAACGTACAAAAATATGCCTTCGTTAGAGTCAAACCAACACCATCGAATAGCATCACATCACTGCACAATTGCACATATTGAAATAGTTAATCATTAAGCGAGAGCATATTGGCACATGTACTTGAATACATCTAAAATATTAGTTTATGCAAATTGCTTACTCAGGTACATTCTTAGATTTCCAAACTGAATCAGCGGTATCCTTGATAGTTTGAGAAACCTTATGAGCATTCGTATTCTTATTCTTCTTCCTCTGCCTCTTTCTTTCCACCCCGAGAGATTGTCGTGCGTTGGGATCGCCATTTTCAGGATGATCCCCGTATCGATGTTTGTTGACACTGTACTAACTCGGTGTATGGCTAGGTGAACCGGAAGGCCCCGAATAATTTCTATCACCTCTATCATTAAAGATATCTTCTCTAGTCTCCCCACACCCCTTAGTCCCTGACACTTTTTCTACCTCCATCGCATCGATATCACCAACAACTTTATGTATACAGGTTTGTACTGAACTCAAGGCCCTTTCCAAATGATTATTAGGGACTTCATTTATACCATCATTGGATGCCCCACCTGTAACATCAACACGCTCATCGCTCAGTTCGCCACCATCTTTGGCCAACTCTCCCTCTTCCATAGTAAGAGCCCCATGACGGTCTTCAGACTTCTCACCAACCTCTTTTTCCGATTCTCCCTCTTCCATAGTAAGAGCCCCATCTTTGTCCAGTACCTCATCACCCCCACCACCAATATCGTGATGGTCTTCAGACTTTTCACCAACCCCTTTATCCACTTCTCCCTCTTCCATAGTTAGAGCCCCATCCTTCTCCAATACCAGATCAACTTGGCCACCAACACCGTCATCTTTTTCTCCAACCTCTTTCTCTGATTCTCCATCTTCCGTAGCAAGAGCCTCATCTTTCCCCAATAATTCATCACCTTTGCCACTAACATCGCGACGCTCTTCGGATTTCCCACCCCCCTCAGTCTCCGGTTCCCGAACTTCCATAGTAAGAGGCCCCTCTTTCTCTACTACTTCATCATCTTTGCCTCGACCATCACCGCACTTTTGTTTATGTCCCTCACCTAGACGCTCTGATTCACACTCCGATTCACTCCCTGATTCACCCTGTGATTTACTTTCTTCGCTACTCTCATCATCTGAATCAGGAACATACTCACAATCCGAAGATGATTCAACAGACTTATCATGTTTGTTCTTCGCTTTCTTTTGCCTCCGTACGTGCTTGTTTGCCCCGCTGCCATAACCAATCTCATTAATTTTTCTCTTTCCCTTATTCTTATGGGAAAAGTATTCAGCCAACTCCAGATTGCACTTAACAACTTTAGCATTCATATCCGAAATTATTCGCGAGCAACGCGCAATCTCATCAACCCTTTCCTGAATGCAGTTAAATAGAATCGTTACCATATGAAGAAAATTTAATACCCAAAAACAACAACGCAGAATAACAACGCACTAGCCTTAACATATGTGTCCTCCATATCACGAGCTCCGGTCGCGACCGCTCCTCCTTGTAATTCATAAGTGTTACAAGTTTGGGAATCCTTATAACGACCCAACACCTATGAATACACCCCGTAGACTACATTACGTTGAACGATCAAACGCAGCGCAACTGATTAAAAAAACATCACATCAGATTGTTTTTCAGTACCGTTATGCTTACACCAACACCTTTTTTTTTCCAGTTTCTTTTCCTTCTTCAACCTTTCATTGATTTTAGCATCCGTCCAAGTCTTCACATGCGGTGCCTCGCTCTTGATATTTATGCCCGCCACTCGCACTCGATCCCAAAACAAAATCAAATATAACATTGAGTAGTAACAACATTCAAATTTAAATAAATAAGAAAAAAACAAAAACAAACCATCTAAACTAACCTGAAGGAAAAACACACATCCTGTATAATATAATTTCCCGACCTCAAAACCACAACTAGCACCCAATAGCCCATCTATCACTAATTGGGCCCAATTATAATCCTTAATCTTACCAACATATACAATGTTATCCCATATTTCCCTGCAGCCCCTTCCATAGGACAGAGGATACAATAAAGTGGCACACACAAACACTACAAACCAACGCTTGAAGTTATCACCTACACCATCCATATCACTCAATAACTGCAACATTTGCTTGTTCGTACAATCCATAAACCCAGGAACTTGTTCTCTCCAATTATCCTCCCCCAATTTCAACTGAATTAGCCCACTGGGAATGCCAAGGCAATCAACAACATCTGACGCATTAAAACTGATGGACAAAGAATCCGTTACCATGATCTTTAAATCACTTGAATCACATTCGATGAATCTACTTACTATATACATTGCAAGGTCATGCTTTAACGATCTACAATTTATCTCCAACAACCCACCAAATCCAATGTCCTTCACTATAGCCTTTTGGTCAACGTTGAACTGTTCGGTCAACTTAACCATCGACCCAGAGGAGCATCTTGTAAGAAATGACTCCTCCTAACATTATGTAAATACTCTATTACCACATAGTAATTTACACTATAATATAAGAACAATCTTCATTATCTGCATAACAACAATTACAAACACACGTACCTTTGTTTTCTTGGTCTTTGGAGCCTTCTCGCCTCGTGCTTCACCGTATTCCTTCCATACTGCCTTCTGCTTATTGACATGTGCATCCCTCTGATCTTGCATCATACCATGCCATTTCTCATTCAATAGTTTGTCGATCTAACATTTTCAGATTACCATATTAAAACCATATATTTATTATCACCACATAAACATAAACATAAACATAAACATAAACATGGAAGGCACAAACCCGATGTTTAGGGAACGTCTTCCGGTCTACTTTCATTTTCTCTATAGTTTCTTTTCTCCACACTAAATACGCTGAAGCAGGTCTCTTCATCTTTACAGTATCTTTCTTTGAAGATGTTGGGTTTTTCAAAGAAAGTTTACTTGGACCAACACCAATTTTTTTTTGGTTTTGGACTAGTCTTTTCTTTACGTTTAACCATGATCACTGCAATAATGTAATGGTTATCGCCAGCTAGTTCAAAACCAAATCAAATTCTTGCATTAATGTAATGGTTATCAACTACTTCAAAAACAAAGTAAATTCTTACATTTAATGTAATGGTTATCACAATTCAAAAGCAAAACAGATTCTTAACCCTAGATAAAAAGTTAATAGTATAATGCTACATCCATAATATCCACATGAGGGTATCAAATCAAGAGTGGGAGCCACTAGTACCAAGTATCTATGTAAAATTAATAATATGTTTAAAAAAAAGCTTTACACGTGTAAAAGGTACACTGATAATGTAAAAGTTGTGCAACATGTCGAGCCAACCTCGCAAACACCAGACTCTAGTATATTATCAGCTTTGTTGTACATACGGACCCGAACACATTACGGACATTTATCTAGGGTTTTCAAATAAACAATCAAATCAATGAGATTTCAAACGACAAAGGGAATACACACAAATTCATCGTCATCAAAACTCAAGAAACATAGGTTTTCGTCGTTCACATTCAGAAATTTTAAACACCATCACTGAGATTCAATTCAAAACACGAGAACAGAGCAAAGAGAAAAACCACTTACGAGATAGCAACTAATTGACGAAGAAGTGAGGAAGGAGCAAATAACTACAATTTCCAATCGAAATCAATCCGTATATGCAGTTCAATTTACATTCTTGATTTTGATCGCCTCTCTCATCTTTCGAGCTCTCGTGAGTTCCCGCTCTCTGAAAACGAAAAATGAACTGCAGACAAAAGCGAGGGAGCTAAAGAGACTAAAAGTTCACGGAGCAATTTGATTTACACGGAATACGAAAGAGCTAACGGTGTTAGCCCCATTTCGTATTTCTAATTACCCATAAATAAAATCTATTTACTTATTACAATTATTGGGGATCAAAAACTCCGTCGTTTTGTTTTTATTAGCTCCGGCCGTTAGATAGTTCCCAAGCGACGTGGCCACATCTATTATCATCCGGTGGAGCGGTGCAGATAAATTGGGTGCTGTGGTTCCGGGTCCCCTAATTAGCTTCACCTAATGGTTCTGATTAGAGCCACCTCATTTTAGGTCCACCAAACGGATGAGATGTGTCCGAGCATGGTGGGACCCATAAAAATTGAAATTATCTTAGCCGCACATCCAAACCGCTCGCCTATGTGGCCTTGATCGGAGCTGTTGGGTGGAGGGGTGTAGCTAACTTGGGTGGAGCGGTTCCAGGTTCATGAGAACACCTAGATCCGTCTCATAGAAGAGACGGGTCAACCCATGACCCGTGTACAACATTCTCCGTGAAGCGTAGGATCCCAACCCATGCTCCACTCAAAATCTGGCACGTGGCAACGACTCATTGGCCCAATTTTTTTTTCCCAGATTTTTTTTTAGTTTTTATATTTTTTTGACTGTTTTTTCCATTTGCCAAAAATAATATTTAGTACAACTAAATGTAACAACTGTGTTACTTATAAAGTAGCATTGTTTATAAGTAAACATAACACCAATTTTACAAAAAATAGCTCATTTTACTCATCTTTCAACTGTAATACTAACTATAAATACGTGTAACACTGACAATAACTAAATGTAATTATCATTATACTGAAATGTAATAGTGTTTTTCCAGAATATTTTTTATTTTTTATTTTTGAGTATTTTGATTTTATTTTTTAAAAGAAAGTGACATTTAAAAAGTAACAACTTATATATATGAATGTAATTATTTGTACAAGTAAATGTAACACTTTAGTAGATAAAATTGCAACAGATTTCTATAGATAATGTAATACTTTTACATGTATCATGATCAGTGCGGACCTCGAATTTTCAACCACCCGGTGCACAAATTTCGTAACGCAATTATATTACATTACATAACTTCAAATACAATTGTCTTGTAAGGAAAAAAAATACAATTATCTAAATCAAATTTGTCCGGCACACTTTTTCATAGCTTGAAAATGTTTGATCCTCCGTAACTTCTCGAAGCAAATCTTTTTCAATGAAACAAAAAAGACAATCATTCATAAATTGACACAAATTTTGTTTCGTAACTCGTTTTTGATGTATTTCATCCCAGAGAAACACCTTTCCACAATGGGTATGACAAGTATTTTCTTGTTGTCACTATAAGTGAGCACAAATCCGCAAGGCCCTTCAAATGACCAAATCTTTCATCCGATCGCATATCCATAATATATGTCTCTAGTTGATAGCTAAGAGCTCTACAATCATGATCAGTGAAGTCATACGGATAAAACTGAGCCAACCTTATCAATCTTGATGAATTAAAATGAGACCCCCAACGCGTATCAGCAGCCCTCGGAAGACCTAACTATTGATTTAGTCTTGTTCCTATCTAAATTAAACCACTATCAATCTCTTCAGTCACTTTTGCAACTTGTCTTAATCGAAGCATTTCTTTACGTTTACAAGATGATCCAACAACATTCGTTACGGTGGAAATCATACTAAAAAAATCCTCAATATCATCATAATTTTTAGCCAAAGCAACAAGAGCTAATTGTAATTGGTGAGAAAAACAGTGAACATAATATTGTAGACACCTCGCCTTGGACCTCTCATGTCCCGATTGCATAGACATTCTCTATCTTCCTCTTTTCTGTTAAGTTTTGTTACTTTTCATTAACTTTCGTTACTTTCCGTTAAGTTATTGACTTACTCCGTTAGTCTTGGACTTGAATAAGTGACAAGGTCAACCTTGAGTCTTTGTTTGATTTGTTTTTGTTGACTTTCGTGGTGTTCGTTAAGTTTCTGACTGATTTCGTTAGTTTTGGGGCTTAACTGCATAACAAGGTTAACTTTTGGGCTAAAATATAGATTTTTTGAAGGTGAGACGTGCGCGCCTTTGCCCTCCTTTAGGATAGGCATGCGCATCCCATAGGGGGGGGTGGGACGTGCGTGCTTCCCACCTCCAGAATCCTAAATTTTACCAAATTTCCCTCCTTTTCTGATTTGTAACCCCCAAAACCATTATGCCTTTGCCTGATCCGCAGAAATGCCATCTTTGTGACCACAAACACTTCCCTAATACCTATAAATACATCTTCATTCTACCATGGAAGAGGAGGACTCTTTGAACACAAAAACATCACCAATTCTTGACTAAAAAACTCTCTCAAACTAAAAGTTCATTTTCAAGAGTGGTTACTATTGACAAATTGGTTCTTCCCCATTCAAGCACAAAGTATAATGTTCATTCGCTTCTTCTAAACTCTTATTCTTGTTTTATTAAATCTCTTCATTTTTATTAAATAAACTCTTTCTTTGCTTTCTTCATCTTTCTATCCCTCTCATGTGTGTGCAATCTCCATAAAAAGCAATACAACCAAAAAGGTCACTTCACTATTGAAGTTTGGTCAAGGTTACATTCCAACATTATAAACTCCATTTTAATTTACCATTTATCTCTTATGTAATTGTTTAGTATAATTGTTACATGTAACTCTTAGCACAAATCAATATATAAAAGAATTCATCTTTTTCTCTATTGCAATTCCCCTTTTCCCTTAGATGTAGTTGTTAGCACTATTAATAAATTGAAGGACTTTTTAGCATTAGAACACCTTTAGTAGCAAGACCCGCGTAAGCGGGGCAGAGTAGGTGTTTAATTACTTCCCACTCGGTCACCTAACCCCCGAACCCTTCTCTCCCGAATCTTTGGTTTCGTAATATTGAAATAGGCTATTTATTTAGGTTTTTCTTATGTTCCCTTAATAACTTAGGTGGAGACTCTAACAATAAAACCAAAATAGACATCCTAGGATCCTTCCACCGCTCTAGCCAAGTAGTGGGTTTTCCCGGGGTATCTATAGTGGCGACTCTGCTGGGGACGATATAGAGGGTTAAACTTGCGTTTCTTACTTTTGGTGTTCTTTTTACTGTTTTCTGGGCATTCTGGTGAAAAGGGTGGGAAGCGCGCGCCTCTGGCCTTCTTGGCCTAAGGCACAGACCTCCGACCCCAACCACCAGAATCGCCCACCTTTCATCTTGTCCTTCAAATTTCATGTTTCTGTGCTAACAATCACTGCAGGGGAAAAAGTTATTGTTTAGGGTCAAGGCAATCCCTTGAACCCACTGATTTGCAGGTACTGCCCAGAATTGGGCGCCTCTGCCTTTCATGCTCTGAGGCACGTACCTCCCATCAACATAGCGCAATGCGCGCGCTTCTGGGCAATTTTCCCAGGAAACAGAAACAGTGAACAGAATGGACATAGTTACAATGTGTGGGCACCGGGCCTGCACAAAATAGTTTATATTTTCTGTTTATTTTATCGGTCACACGGGTGATTCGAAAGTTGTAATTATGTGCTTATTTGTTTTTCTTTTCTTTCTTTGAAAAAAAAATATTTTGTCACTTGGTTTGACCTCACACTACATGCATATATTCCTATGAATTGCTCACAATCGAGTCGCACAAAGTCCATAACCCCAAACCCGTCGAGGCCCGTCCTAGAGAGTTTCAAGCTCCACCCGACCTTGACTCTCTCGAAGCGGTAAACCTCAACCCGTGGCGTAGTTCACGACTACATGCCGGGGGTGACCTTTAAGCCTCTCTTTAGCCGTGCACAAGCCAACACATTCTTAGTCTAGGTTCTAACACTCTGTGACCAAGTCGGTTTTCGTGTGTCGAGATTTCCCTAAACTAATGTCATCAAATCACACATGCCATTTGCAAAAGAAACAAGTGGTTATTATGGACGAAATAAAACTCTGTCCCCGCATGTATGCTCTGTAACATAAATTTAGTTTAATCCCGACACATGTAGGAATCACAAAAGTGGTGGAATCCGATGAGTATATGGGACCGCGAGGTCTATATACTAGTGTGACGATTCCACTATTTTTTCTAGAAACCCCAAAAAGGACTACGTTCTTTTGACTTTTGTAAAAAAAAAATGTGTCATTTTTTTCTATGTGGTTGAGTCTTTTTCTTGTTTGTGGGTTAAATTATTTTACCCAAAAAGTGTTTGTGGGGCCATCCTAAGATCAACCGTGTTCTTCTAATAGGTCCAAATTGCTTCCAACGGTAACAACAGCAATGGTGGGTATTCTTCCGTGTCCAACGAAAAGTTATTTGACATAATGAGAGCCATGGGGGAACAAATGGATAGACTTGTCAAGGATGCCCGCCGCAAGGATGATTTGTGGAAAGCCCGTTTTGATTTTGAGAGGAGAATTCACGAGGAAGAGGTTTCCGATCTCAAGGCCCATCTATAAGAGCTCACCAACAACAAGGCAATGGTCAACGGTAAAACATGCTGAAGTTGCCTGCCCCTCAAAAGGAAAAAAGGTGCCGCCAACAACCGAATTTTCACTCCTCTCCTAGGAGTAACCCAAACCGAAGCATTTGAAATCTTGATGGCTAGTGGAAAAGTCAAGCCTTTGGAAGGGTTCAAGCCAAAGATGATACCGAAGAATCATCCATTTGGTGAATGGTACGACTACCACAAGCATAGTGGCCATACTACCGAAGGGTGCTTCTCTCTCCGAAACATCATCCAAGATTTGATTGACAATGGTGAATTTACAGTGGGTAAAGAGCAACCGTGAAGCAAAGAATTACTTGGGTTTGAAACAAGGAGGACTACAACGACAAGGACGACGACAATAATCTCCATTTCTCTTTCTCTACCTTGTAATAGGAATAAAAAAAAAAAGTCAAAGTCCTCTAATGTGTGCATTAAGTTTTCTTCCTTCTCATTAATGTCAAAGTTTGAGTCGTTCTTGTCCTCATACACTCTTCCAAGTTGTTCAATTTAATTCTTGGCAAAATGATGAAAAGACGTCTAAACGAGTTTTGGAACGAAGGCTATCACTTGAACGCCTAGGGGCTAAACATCAAGAAGACGAAGTCAAGCCATCAAATGCCAAAGCAAGGTGGAACTACAACCATGGAGAAAAGTCAAGCAATGTTTCAAAGGGGATTAAAAAAAAAAAAAAAAAAAGGGGGGGGGGGGGTTCGCTAGGTTGATTCTTCAAAACAACCTAGGCAAAATTTAGAGCACAAATAAAAAAAATAAATCCCCCTCATTAAAAGAAGTTCACAACAACATCATCATTCCATCTACCAACGAAGAACGACGAAAGGAGCATCCACAAGAACTACGGTGATCTAAGCCTCTACACTGGAGGAACGTAGGCAACCTTTGGGGTCCGGTCTCATGCAAGAAAGAAGATATGTTTAGCCCTAGCGCGTTATGGTGATTGGCCTTCATCTCGAACTTGTCAAGACATCTTTGTATGATTCATTTGCCAATGAATTAATCACCTCAAGATTGAATAACTTTCTTAGATTTGGAATCGCTTTCCGTTCCTTGTCGAGTCTAGGGGCTTCTTTTCTTTCTGCTGCACTCCCAGTTTCTCGCAATCAATTTGGGGCTGTCTTTCTCTTCTCTCTTAATGACTTACTTGCTTTCGTGAGTCATTCAATAAATAAAAAAAATACATGTCAATACTAGGGGCTACTTCCTAGTAGAGTCAATGTCACTCATCATTAGTGACAAAAGGTCTCCACCGTAAAATCACATGCCTCTCATCCTCAGCTAGAGTCAATGCACACTTTCTCATTAATCGAGTCAAAATGAAGATACAAAAGAGATGCCCGCTAGATTTAAAACCAGAAAGGGCGGTCTAGGCAAAAAATAGGGTGCATCATAAAAAAAATGAGAGAGTGAGAGAGAGAAGGGAAACAGAAATGGAGATCCCCGACCTCTAAAGAAGACAACTACACAAGTTCTATATTGAATCTCCTCAGCAAGTCAATTCCCCACCGAGTCAACTTTAGAATTGCAAAACGATCGACAACATCAAAGGTTGTTTGGGGTTATTGAAGTAAGAGTTTTCTCCAACAATGTGCATTATTGGGTTCATGAAAAAGAAGGCCCGTGGTAACCAAGTTCCATCCGAGAACGAGCCCATCATTGAAGGGTACGAGGTTGCACAAATAGTCCCCAGTGAGTCAATTGGTTTGGGCAGCGAGTAGCAATAACATGTAATTCAATTTTCGAGCTTCTTCAATCATGTGCCCCTAAAGTGTGCCGAAGGACTCCTGAGAAGTGGAGTAGCTCTTGCCATGTCCTCTTATGATTTATTCCTCCGCACGAGGACGAATCCGTTTTGCTTTGCTTAACAAATGAAGACATTCGACAATTGATAAGCCCTAGAGGCTATGCTCAAGAAAGATGTGTGAGACTATCCTCAAAGTCTCTCAAAAGGAATGTCGAAAAGCCTCCTTATCATGTGTGCTCGTGCCTCTTCCCCCAATCAAGGATATGCCTTTGTCGCTCTACTTGTAATCAATGGTGGCACACTAGGGGCTATAATCAAGTTTGAAAGGTTCCCTCAGTAAGAAGAAATTCACTCCACCTCCCAACAATGGTCCTAGGAAAGTCATAAGCAACATTGGAAGCATCCTCAATTATTTTGGCACCAAAGGTCTCAAGGGGCTTCGCAATCTATAATCTTTTGGGCTACGGCGTTACAGTAATCCAAGCAAAGGGCAATATTGGGGCTTTGCAATTGACAATGTTTTTGGGGGATGATACCTGAGCAATTCAATGTGGGGAATAGTCTTCATGGAACCAAGCAAGCTTTAAGGGTCTCTTAGTACTTCACGTTTGAAATAAGGGCTCCGATGTTATGAATGAATTTGATGATTCTTGTTATATTGTGAGTTACGATGAGATTATGAAGGAAGTCTTAGAGAAAAGGAAAAGGATTCAAGAAAATTCCAACATGTTAACTCGATAAACAGAGTTATGGCCAATCCCAACGTTTCTGCAATACAGCACCCCCTTCTCCAAGATCAAAAGCAAAAAGTGTGGCTCAGAAAAAGTTGCGCCTCAAGCACTAGTTGCATCCGAAGATCCGTCATTAGTTCAACTCAAGAAGACTCAAGCAAAGCATACACATTTGGGACCTTATCACACCAAGACCTTATCATCTGCGACCTCGACGACACCACAAGACATTACTGCATCTTTTGACGTAAGCTTTCCGCCATTTGGGTACCGATCATAATAAGGTTATTCATCTCCCCAGTAAGAGTAAGAAGGAGATCTCTATCAAAGGTTCTACCAAACGGTTCATCCAATATAAGGTCAAGCCAATTCCAAGACATTTTGGGGCTTTACATCGAAAGGTCTTCACCATCTTAAAGCCCGCAAACAACAAATACATGACAGTTGGGGCTTAGCAAATCTCTTGAAGCTTGGTATCAATAATATTCTCTTGGAGCTTGCTCACGTCAACAACAAAAGGCGATTTATTTGAATGGTCCAAAGAGCTGATTTATCTTGGGGCTATGCAAGTCACTCAAAGTTTGGCATCAAAGGCGTTCTAGGGGCTTTACAATCAGCAACCCCTTATCTCGGTATCGAAAGTCTTTGAAGCCCCATAATTGACAAATCTCTTGGGGCTAGACATCAATCTTCGTTAGGCACAACAGCGACAACATAATTCGAGCAAGGCAATCCGGACTTCGACTGAACATGACTTAATCTTGGGTTGGCTTTACAAATACATAATGGTTAAAATAGTTCACCCACGAACTAAAAAAAATAATATTTTTCTCACATGTGTACATATTCTTTTCCTTCTAATATTAAAAAAAAAACGACAAAAAGAATTTTATTTTTTCTTTCTTTCTTTCCTTACTTGTGTAAAAAGTATGTGCTCCTAGCTTCTTTCCCAGCGTTCTCCATCATCCTTGCACTACGCTGGTCTGATTCTCTTCAAGGGATACATAGATTGCCTTTTGGCACAACCAACCCATCATCCAGAAATACCATCTCACCAACATTCTCCATCAAAGAATCCTCCGCAACATTAGAAATCCATCAAGCGGCCATGGTAAGTGAAGGTATGCATATCATCCATCAAAGCTCCTTTCAAATCACATCACACACAAAAGCAATTTCTCCATCCTTGCAAAATCTCTCTCTCATACAAATCTCTGCTTTTTAAATCACTTCACACCACAAGCACAATTTCACACTTCACATATTTTCTCGCACAAGCATATATATATCTGCAAAGCACACTACATACATGTGGTTCGTCTCTAGGTGAGACATCAAAGGACTACACCCGAAGAGTCACCCCATGTGAGGCATAAAAGACTACATTACATACAGGGGGCTCGTCTCCAGGTGAGACATCAAAGGACTATGCCTGAAGAGTCAGCCCCATGTGAGGCATAAAAGACTACATTACGTACAGGGGGTTCATCTCCAGGTGAGACATTAAAGGACTACGCTTGAAGGGTCAGCCCTATGTGAGGCATAAAAGACTACATTACGTACAGGGGGTTCGTCTCTAGGTGAGACATCAAAGGACTACACCCGAAGAGTCAGCCCCATGTGAGGCAGAAAAGACTACATTACATTCAGGGGGTTCGTCTCCAGGTGAGACATCAAAGGACTACGCCCGAAGAGTCAGCTTCCAGGTGAGGCATAAAAGACAACAAAAGTCCGCTAATCGGACTCTAAACATTGGCACGGTGAGCCGTCTCATATCACCGACATTTTATCAAATATTTCATCCACAGTGAATCGCAGAGATCACCATCCCCTACATCAACAACCACCCAAGTCTCCCACACAGGGGGTGTACCTCTATCCCTTGTTATTTCAATATCCCATTTTTATCGAGTCTTTATTTTCTCTTGTCGATGTCCTCGGCGGTTGTCTTTCTTTCGTCGACGCGTTTTGCTTTGCAATCCACATCGCCGAGGGGCTCTGTAGACACTCTGCCTTAGACCTCTCATGTCCCGATTGCATACACATTCTGTATCTTCCTCTTTTCTGTTAAGTTTTGTTATTTTTCGTTAACATTCGTTACTTTCCGTTAAGTTCTTGACTTACTCCGTTAGTCTTGGACTTGACTAAGTGACAAGGTCAACCTTGAGTCTTTGTTTGATTTGTTTTTGTTGACTTTCGTGGTGTTCGTTAAGTTTCTCACTGATTTCGTTAGTTTTGAGGCTTAACAACATAACAAGGTTAACTTTTGGGCAAAAATATGGATTTTCTGAAGGTGGGACGTGCGCGCCTTTTCCCTCCTTTGGGAGAGGCGTGCGCCTCCCATCGGGGGGTGGGACGTGCACTCTTCCCACCTCCAGAATCCCAGATTTTACCAAATCTCCCTCCTTTTCTGATTTGTAACCCCCAAAACCATTATGCCTTGGCTTGATCCGGGGAAAGGCCATCTTTGTAACCACAAACACCTATAAATACCTCTTCATTCTACCATAGAAGAGGAGGACTCTTTGAACACAAAAACATCACCAATTCTTGACTCAAAAACTCTCTCAAACTAAAAGTTCATTTTCAAGAGTGGTTACTATAGACAAATTGGTTCTTCTCCATTCAAGCACAAGGTACAATGTTCATTCTCTTCTTCTAAACTCTTATTCTTGTTTTATTAAATCTCTTCATCTTTTCTTAAATAAACTCTTTCTTTGTTTTCTTCATCTTTCTATCCCTCTCATGTGTGTGCAATCTCCATAAAAAAGAATACAACCAAAAAGGCCACTTCACTATTGAAGTTTGGTCAAGGTTACATTCCAACATTCTAAACTCCATTTTAATTTACCATTTATCTCTTATGTAATTGTTTAGTATAATTGTTACATGTAACTCTTAGCACAAATCAATATATAAAAGAATTTTATCTTTTTCTCTATTGCAATTCCCCTTTTCCCTTAGATGTAGTTGTTAGCGCTATTAATAAATTGAAGGACTTTTTAGCATTAGAACACCTTTAGTATCAAGACCAGCGTAAGCAGGGCGGAGTGGGTGTTTAAGTACTTCCCACTCCGTCACCTAACCCCCAAACCCTTCTCTCCCGAATCGTTGGTTTCGTAATATTAAAACAGGCTATTTCTTTAGGTTTTTCTTATGTTCCCTTAATAACATAGGTGGAGACTCTAACAATAAAACCAAAATAGACATCCTAGGATCCTTCCACTGCTCTAGCCAAGTAGTGGGTTTTCCCGGGGTATTTACAAATATGCAGATGAATTTTCTCTCATAATCAAAGTTTTCAAGCCATTGAATTCACCTCTCATATTACTAGCACCATCGTAGCCCTGGCCCCGAACTTTCATCAAACTCAAATTGAAGTTAGCTAACACACCATCAATATCATATTTTAAAGATGAAGCAGAAGTCTCCAACACATGAACAACACGAATGAACCTCTCTTTTACATTGCCATAAGATTCCACAAATCGCAAAACAACCGCCATTTGTTCTTTTTTAGACACATCACTAGACTCATCAACCAACAATGCAAAATAATCGTCTTTAAACTCTTCAATGATTTTTTTTTCTATCTCTTCAGCGAAAAAACGAACAATATCCTTTTGAATTTTAGGAGCCTTCATTTGACAATTTTTTTTCAAGACCAAACTTCGAGTAGACTCATTTTGAAGAGATAGAGCCTTTAATGTTTCAAGGAAAGTCCCTTGATTCAAAGATTTTTCAGACTCATCATGTCCACGAAAAGCATGCCCTTGGTTCAACAATAATCTACAAGTAGCAATTGAAGCACATAATCGAATCCGATTATTATTTTTCTCTTTGTCATCTTGTCTATGAAAAGCAACTTGAATAGATTGATTTTGTCTCATTAGATCGCCACACTTCTTTTGACATATACTCTCTCCGTCTCAAAGTAGATGTCGTTTTGGGAGTTAATTTTTGTCTCAAAATACTTGTCGTTTTACTATTTTCAATGCTATTTTGCTGTTGTATACCAACTCTACCCTTATTAATGATAGTGCACTATCTCTTACACAAGCATTTAATTGTTTAGATATTTTGATTACTTTAGGGGTATATGGGATTTTTTGCATACATTAATTGCATTTCTTAATATGAGAGAAGTGGTTGAAACAACATCTATTTTGAGAGGGAGGGAGTAAAATGGATACTATTGACTTCACCAACATGTGAATCAAGACTTTTCTTTTTATGCCAACTAGAAAAACCTTCACTTGTAAATGCACATGCACCAAATCTTTGATCACACGACCGGTCTCTAAACAAGTAACAACACAAGCAGTATGCTTTGTCTTCTGCAATGCTATACTCTAACCAATCAGAATATTCATCAAACCAATCTCGATTAAAGTAACGCATTTTACTCCCAATCAATTTTTGAGGAAAATTATGACTTTTGGGTTGACAATGACCCTTTTGTATATAATATCTTCAAATACCATTTACTTGATTTGGATGATATTCATAAATCCTTTTTCTTAATACAGGATCCGAAGGAAGAGTACTCAAATCAAAAAATTCTTTACTAGCAGAAGCCATCACGGGGACGGGGACCGATTGTTGACTAGGACTACTAGATGAATTACCCCACCCCAAAACTAGTTTCACCATCCCCAATTTTTTTTCTTTTGATAAGAAACTTGTCCATATTCAACAATCAACAAAACACCACAAATCCTACAAAAAAATCAATGAAATAACCATTCAAACACATAAACATTTATAATCAAACATTTAATTAACACATATATTGCAATCACCCATGAAATTAGAAAAAAAAAAAATCAAAGCCCCAAATTTTATTTCAAACCATAGATTTCTATTTATTCAATTTGGAGAGAGAAATAGACTTGAGAACTTACAAGAGGGTGGAGGATTGAGAGTAAGAATCGATGGTTCGCCAATCTACTCGAGTCTCCGGTCAAAGCCCTAATCTTTTTTTCCTCTCTCTCTTCTCTGCGTGGTGCAGCTTCTCTTTTTCTCTCTGAAACTACAGGCTTGCGGTTTTTTTTCTTTCTGTACAGCGCGGCCTTGCGTGCGTTAAGTGTAGGAGGGTGTGTTTTTATACTAAGTTCACACATGTTAAATTCTTTTAACACCTTTCATTATTTTTTCAGGGGTGCACTTAGTAAAAAAATAAATAAAATTTTGGGTTGACCAAGTGCACGTGCACCCCTCCCACTATGGTCGGTCCGCCCCTGATCATGATAAATTGAACCCATTGTAACTTATTATTTGAAAACATATAGATATACTATTATACAAGCAAACATAACTATTTTACAATGTTATTATACAAGTAAAATGTAACATTCGTTTATAAAAATTGTTACTTTCTTATTTTTACAATGTTACTAACACAAGTGTTTTTAGTTCTAAAGTGTAAATAGTTGAATTATTACTTTTCCATACATGTGTTACAATTATGTATAAACACTGTTACATATAAGTAACACGTTCGTTACATTTAGTTGTAATAAGTATTAATTTTGGCAAACGAAGAAAACATAAAAAAAACACTGTTAATTTTCTGCATATATGTATTACTTTTATGTATACAAACTGTTACATATAAGTAACACGTTTGTTACATTTAGTTAAGTAACTATTACTTTTGACAAACCGAAAAAAATAAAAAAATATATAAAAATTAAAAAAAACAAATATATATATATATATATATATATATATTAGGCCTATGGGTCATGGATCCGGGTCATGGGTCAAAAATGACCCGTCTCTACTATGAGCCGGGTCATGATCTAATAAAAGTTTTTGTCAAAAATAATATGAACATACTAATTTAATGTAACATATTCCCACCATCACACCACACTACAAGTAGACACGAGTGCGTGCGGCGGCACCCACTCGATTTTAAAAAATAATTTTTTTTCTATTTTTTTTTTTAATTTTACCCTAATTTATTGAGATATATTTAGTTGTGCGTGTTATTCAACATATGTTACTGGCAGATAAGCTGGTAAGATTGCTAATGCTCTATATGTAAGACCAGGCTTTGAATCCATGCAGCCACATAGTTGTTTTCTATTAAGGGTTACTCCTTCCGTCCCAGAGTAGAGTAAGAGTCCTACTTTCTATTTTGGTACGTCATAGTAAGAGTCATATTCCTAAAATGGCAAAGAATCTTTACTATTCACCCCACTCATTCTCTCTCCTATTTTACTTTTATACTCACAACACCAATCAATTCACTATTCACTCCCACTCATTCTCTCTCATACTTTACTTTTATACTCACAACATTTACATCACTTACAATATTTATTAATAAGCGTGCAAATGAGAGAAAGGACTCTTACTCCGGGACGTAGGGAGTATTTTTTTTGGCACCCACTGAATATAATTCCTGGGTCTGCCACTGACTATAAGTGGTGATGTTCAAAAGGGTTATCCGGCCCAGCCCGGCCCTCCCAAGCTCATGTCCGCGGGCTTAACGGGCTTGACCGGTCCGGCCCTTCTCACGGATGGATAAAAGTCCAGCCCGGACCGTCGTTTTCAGTTGGCTCCGGACCAAAAGGTTAACGGGTTAAACGGATTTTGTCCCTTTTTAATTTTTTTTTGTTTAAAATCAGAAAAACCTTAAAAAAAATTAAATGACTTAGACTAAATAAAAAAAACTTATTAAAATATATAAATACATATAAAAAGTGATTTAATATGTACTTTAATTTGTCTTTTATATTTAAATAGAGTTAGTTATTAAATTTAAGTTATTTTATATTATTTTATTAAATTTTAAGGCATATAGAATAGATTGAATTCTTCATTTAGGAAATAACGGGCCATACAGACACGGGCCAAACGGACCAAGAGATCCGCAGGTTTTGGCCCGGCCCGTGCATCATTTTCACAATCGGGCCCAGACCGAGAATAGGGCGGGCTTGACCACGGGCTCACGGACCCATGCCATACGGACACGGGCTGACGGGCTCAAACGGGTTCTGTTGGCTTAGGCCCAAAGTGAACATCACCAACTACAAGTGACTATTTGTTGAACACCGAAATTAAAAAAAAAAAAGTAATACAAATATTAATTGTAATTTGTAAAGCAGAGATTGTGAGTGTGAAAAGTAAAGTATAAAGAAAATATGTGGGAAAAATAGTAAGTGAATAAGTGGGAGAAATAGTAATTGAATTAAGTGTGCATATGACAAATGGTCCCCATTAAATAAAAGATTATTAAAATTTTACTATTTTGAGCGGTTTCAATTATAATGAGACAAAAAAAAAAGTCTTACTTATAGTGGAACGAAAGGAGTAATACTTTCTCCGTCTCGTACTATGTGCGAACTTTTATGAGTCGGGAATTAAAGAAAAGATAGTAAGCCCTCTGTAACTAGATGAATGTCGATTTTGAAGAATATTTTATCTTAAAATGAATGACTTTTTTGAAGAAAAAAAAACAACTTTGTCCCTAGACCTATTTTTACAAAAAAATAAATTATGATCTCTTTATACATGCAAAACTAAATGTTTGGAAAATGGATTACATGATTATATACGAATCTTTTCCACTAAATTGTAGGAAACGTAGATATTTTCTAATTTTCTTTAAACTGAAATTTGGAAATTCATTTAGAGACAGAAGGGGTTGTGAATATTAAAAGAGAAGTAGGAGAGAGAAAGTATAGTAGAAAATAATATTCACTGCATCTCAGAGTAAGTGTCCACCTTTATTTTTTAGTTTGTCCTAGAGTAAGTGTCTATTTCATAAAATGGCAAAAAATCTTTACTAATGCTCGCACTCATTCTCTCTCTTACTTTACTTTTATATGCTCACACCACCAATCAACTTATTATTCTCTACCCTACATTCTCTCTCCTACCTCACTTTTCATACTCACAACACGTACATCACTTCCATAATTTCTTAATTCCGTGCAAATGGAAGAGTGAACACTTCCTCTGGGACGTAGGGAATAGTGAATATTTGATATGGGTATGACAAGTAGGTCTCATTGAATAAAGGAAAAAAAAAACAATTTCAATTCTACTCCCTCCGTCTCAATTTATGGTTTTTCGTTTCCTTATTCGTATGTCACAGTTTAAAGTTTTTAGTTGCTTTATTCCTTAATGGCAAATAATGATTAGTGGTTTGAACAATATTGTCCTCATAATTTCATATATTACAGAAAACCCATCACTTTCCTATCTACTTTTCACCCACTTGCTTTATGAATGGACAATTATATCATCCGCCCACTACTATTTTTTACTTAAGTTTGCCTTGATTCTTTAATAAGCATGCAAACCTAAGAACCTTAAACGGGACGGAGAGAGTAGAAATTTTTAGGAAAGTATGACTAATCAATAGGATCTTCAAAAGGAAAATTTGTGTAGGATGTTGATGAAGGGAGTAAATCATTACTCTCTCCGTCCCAAAACAAACTTCCCATAAAATTTTAAGAAAGAGAATTAAGGAAAGGTGTTATCAAAGTAGGTGGTATGAGTGGGAAGGAGAGAGAAAATGGGGTATTGAATAATAAGTGGATAAATGTTGTGAGTGGAAAGGAAAGAGAAAATAGTGATAATCTTTTCTTTATAAGCAAGTAAGAGTTTCTAATGAAACACTCAAAATAACAAAATGAAAAATTTGTTTTGGAGGTTAGGTCGTATCTATCTATCTATATATATATATATACTATATTAATAACAAGAAAGTCAATTTTCCCTCCCTAAAGTGTCACTATCAAGAGCAAAAGTGTGATTTCCACTAAACAATGGCTAATATGTCATTATTTTTAATTTGGTACAAGTAGTCAACTTTGCATGTAAATTGATTTTTATATGATACTTTTTAAATCTTTTATTTAGTAAAAATATTTAATTTTGATCAATATATAGAGAAAAATTTCTAATTGATGCGGACATTAATGCGTTGAAGTTTTTGGACTCATTTGCGCTCGTGCGCGGAAACCGTCGTAATTTTAACTCCGGATGAACAATGGAACGCACCGCATATATAATCGAACGTTGGAGCAAGACAGACAAAAGTCACAAGGCAAAGCCCCTTAATGCAGTATAATATTTCGTTATGTTTATAACCGTCATGCAAGTAAATTTTCCTAAAAAAAATACATATAACTAAATGGGTAGTAAATGATTTTTTTAGTTGTTTTGTAAAAATAACTTAAGCATTCATTTTGTAAAATAATTATTACTGTTTCAATAATGTATAAAAGTTTTTTTTTCCAATAAATTTATTTTAATTTCAATATTTTAAATTCATAGTAACAACCTGTGCATCGCACGGGTATAACATTAGTTTGTTTATAACAACTCATGTGTAAAGATTACGATAGTTAGGATCAGATAGTAATCTACACTTCTAAGGGCAACTCCAATGGTAGGTATCAAATGCAAATTTTGATACCTATGATGAAGTACTAGCTTCTCCAATGGTATTATCAATGGGTACCAAAATTTGGTGTGATACTAAGCAAGGTAGGTAATTTGCTACCTTGCTTAGTACCGCAGCAAATTTTTGATATCTATTGTTAGTGTTTTAAAAAATTGTTAAACACAGTGAAAAAATATTTATCATGTTAATTAATTATCATGTTAAAAAATTTAATTTAAAATATAAATATTTATTTTTTTATTTTTTTGTTTTTATATAGTTATTTACAAAATTAATTTTTTAATTTAAAACATAATTAATTCAAGTAATGATCATATATTAAAATTATTTATCATTTCAAAAATAATTAGTAAAGTTAATAATCATTATAAATTAATTTGGTACCAAAATTTTGATACTTATGATTGGAGATGATTTTTTGATACCATGTGAATAGTAGCCATAGGTACCAAAATTTGATTTTGATACCTATGGAGCAAGGACCACCATTGGAGTTGCCAGATGGAGGGAGAAAAAAAAAGTATTCCTTTCCTTTCAATATAAAGTAATCCCTCCTCTGTTTTTAAATAAATCTTTAAATTTTATTTTAAGGGTATTTAAAAAATTTACATTTCATATAATATAGTGGCATTAGTATATAATCATGTAATTCTCTTTTCAAATATTTAGTTTTGCAAGTATAAAAAGACTAGTGAAAAAAATTTGGTAAAAAAAATATTCTGGAAACAGTTTTTTTTTTCCCAAGTCATTCATTTTGGGAAAAAAACTTCTTGAAAATGGACACAATTTAGGGACAGAGGGAATACTAATTTTGCCATTTTGAGCGTCTCATTGAAAGTACCCTTTTCTCAAGAAGGAATACTCTCTCCGTCTCATTTTAAGAGTCAAAATCTCAAAAGAAAAGTTTTTTCATACTTCTTTATTTAGTGGGCCTACATGACATACACACACGAACTATCCAATAACTATTCTCAACCACACTTTCTCTTTCCTCATGACTTTATATACTCACAACACTCAACCCCACTTTCTATATTTAATATTAAAAACATTTCTTTCTTAATTTTTGAACCAAAAAAAATTATGACTCTTAAAATGGAACGGAGAGAGTATATATATTCCACTTTCTGTCCCCTTCCCACTCACAACAACTATCTACTTCCTATTTCCTACCCCACTTTTTCTCTCATTACTCACACTACATATTCCAATATATTTCCTTAATTCTCGTTCTTAAAATGAAATGAGTACTTTATTTTGAGGCGGATAGAGTATATGTTTTTAATTTTCATATTAGCTTCATTTAAAAAAAAAACCAGAAACATGCCAATCAAATATATCTAGCTCTAAAAACACTTTAAAATGTCCTTAAAAATGACATGTGCAAGTCTCATGACTTTTAAGCCATTTAAAAACTAACGCCCGTCAATTTTATCTTCGAATTGCAACAATGACAAAGTCAGATACCAATTGACAAAGCTACACTCATTGGATCAACATTGCAAAGTCATAGACAAATTTATACTCATTGGATCAACATTGCAAATGTGAGCAAATATTAGTAACTAAATTACTTCCTCCGCGTTACAGAGTAAAAGTAAGAATCCTACTTTGGTACATCCCATAGTAAGAGTTTCTTTCTCAAAATGACAAAGAATGAAAAATGATGAACAATGTTTTTGACAACATGTCCATCCAATGCTTCTATAATTACAAAAAAAACAACATTTATTTACGTACTTTTTCCCACTTACAATATAAATAGTGTTTGGACAATTATATCCTACACCTAATTGCAATATTATTATTTTAATAAGCGTGTACAACCAAAATAAATTTTTTACTATAAAACGATGGGGGAGTACAATTTACCCCTTAAATTAGAGGAAGTACAATTTACCCCCTTAATCAAGGGTATTAGTAGGAGAAAGTTGTGAAAAATGGATTGTGCCCTTACAGGACACTAGGGGCCGGCACCCGAGAAATTATATGACAAAAATTAGTATCTACGGAATACAACTTCCACCATTTATTTTTTCTGTTTTGACTCCTTAGCAATTCCTCGTTCATACACTGTTCACTCTTTATTTATTTTTCTCTTAGTTAATTTATCATACTCATAATCATTTTCTCATTCACAATATTTGACTATATATATATAGTATATATATATACTCTTTCTTTAACTCTCGTTTGAACACGATATGTTGCATATAAATGGATATTATTATGGGAAGAAAGAAAGTAGTATTTCTTAACAAGAAGTATTTTATCGTTTTCAGCATCATGCATTTTCACTAGAATATTCGCGTAGAATCTAAAGGCAGTTTCATGAGAATGTTTGAACAATATGCAAATCTAATTATTCATTAAGCAATGGTTCTTAATATTATTGTACTCCCTCTTTTTTTGAGAAAATTGTCACAATATTCTGTAGTTAGTATGAAGAAATTTTGAGCAATAAATTTAAGTTAATTTACTTATCTTAATAAATATTCAAAAATATTATTGATAATTTTGTAATGGTGTAGCAATAACAAATTTTAAAATTTTATTGATATATTAAATTTAAAATTATTGCTCAAATTTCTTTCGTCTTAACATAAGGAAAAAAGAAATTTATTTCGGGAGAGCAAGTATCACATAAAATTATACTCCCTCCGTTCCAGTACAAGTAGGACTAGAGGAGTTTGCACACTATTTAAGAAAAACTAGTAAATATGTGGTAAAAAATGAAGAGAGAGAATGAGTGGAGTAAATAGTAGTGTTAGTTGGATAATTGAGTGGTAGAAAATGAAGAGAGAGAATGAGTGAGATAAATAGTTGTGTTGGTTGAATAAATTGAGTGGTGAAAAATGAAGAGAGAGAATGAGTGGGGTTGAAACATTTCTATTTTGAGCAGTCTCACTTTTAGTGTGACATCCCAAAAGGGATATAAGTCTCACTTGTGATGGGTCGAAGGGAGTACGAATCAACTAATTTATCAGGTACATAAAAGACAATCATTTTAGACAAGGAAAACTTTTCACCACAATTGTGACGTAGTGACTTTAGTTTTAATATTAATATACCCATATACTCCTTCCGTCCCATTTTAAATTGAAACATTTGCCTTTTTAGTTATCCCATAGAAATTGCAAAAACCCTAAAAATGGATTTTTTTTTACCCACTTGCATACTCACATTTACTAACCCACTAACTATTCCCTACCCCACTTTCTCTTTCCTACAAAACTATCTACACTCACATCACACTACCCTTTCCACGCTTTCCTTAATTTTTGTGCAAAGACGATTTTGTGCAATTTTAAATGGGACAGAGGGAGTATTATAAACGAGTTGTTCTGGTATTAATTTTCTCACTTTGTCATTTAGTTAATACTTCCTTTGTCCCATAACTATGTGGACAAAATGAGTTTTGCACGAGAACTAAGGGAATAATAGTAGTGGGTAGGTGTTGTGAGTGTTAGTAAATCAGACCCAAGAGATAGCAGATAATAATGAACGTAAATCAACAAGTAAGAACATAGATTTTACGTGGTTCACCAACAACCTATTGGCTACGTCTACTGGCAAAGGGAGACAAATATTATTACTATGAAGATCCAAGAACAGATTACAGATTATCAATCATGTGAACCGGAAACACAAGACATCCAGAAAAGAAAACCTAGAAACCAAGAAATCTAGTTTTCTTACAAATACAAATCTCACTAATCTAGTTGCACGAATTATTGATCACAATAATTCTTGACTGTACAATCCCTAGATCTAGAATTACAGATTTGGAACTTCTGTCAACTTCTTGAACTACTCTCTAGTTCTAGTTGACAAGTTAATTATTATGTTAGGGAGAGGGTTGTATTTATAGTCTCACAAATACCTAAACCCTTGCCAATAAGGAACCCTAATTCTTGAGGAGAAAGAGACTTTATTCTATAAGGAAACTACAATCCTTATTCTTGAATAAATCCTTAATCCTTGTTCCAATAGGAAACCTCTTTGATTCAAAGACATCTAATCCTAACAATCTCCACCTTGACTTTGAATCTTTTATAGCAACAAACAGATGACGAACTTACCACATCTCCACCTTGAGCTGCATCTTTCGTACGAGAACAAATTTCTTCTCGTTTGCCTCAGTCTGTCTTTCATCAAAGACACTATATTTGTCCTCCGGACAACCAGATTTTTCGCTAACCTCAGATGTATCTTCAAGACACTCAGAATTTGCCTCACCAGATAAACTCTGGACAATCAGATAGTTTGCATGCATGTATCCCACTGGACACCCAGATGTGCACCTACGGGTACTCAGAATTGCTCCAACGGGCAACTAACAGTCATTCAAATGTGGCCCATCCAGTCGAAATTGGATCTTGCCAACCATGACATATAAAACTGGTGTGTGCTAATCTTTTAGCCGTGGCTTGCCCAGTTCACTCCCGCCTAGAGTAAAACGCTGCTTCACCTTCTTGTCAACACCCTCACCCATCTCAAAACCTTTGAGGATATACAAGGAAACTTTTCTCCCGCCCTTCAGAATCACATCTGAACCTTTGCAGAAATCCAAAACTCCACCTTTACCTTTAAAACTGTATCACTTCTTGTCCAACTGAC
This sequence comes from Campanula takesimana, assembly GCA_026119855.1. NCBI lineage: Eukaryota > Viridiplantae > Streptophyta > Magnoliopsida > Asterales > Campanulaceae > Campanula > Campanula takesimana. Next base: position 1,097,386 of record JAOWBW010000046.1, read on the forward strand.
TAAGCGATATCAAATTCTTTGCTACTTGTGGAACATGTCACCTTGTTCAATGTGAGAAATTTATCACCAGAAGTTCTCACCTTTACGGAGCCCATGCCAACTACCTCGCAGACAGATCCATTAGCCATATAAATACGGTCTCCATCCTTCTGCTCGTACGTTGTAAACTGCTCTATGCGTGAACACATGTGATAAGAAGCACCCGAATCTAGAACACATGCAACTTCCTTGCACGCTTCTTCTTCAGTCACTAGGGCATAATCACAATCCTTATCCAGATTTTTACTGCTTGCTACCGCAGCAGTCGACTCAAATTTTTCAGATGCGGAGTCAGATGTAAAACTCTGAAATCTAACCAGATTATTGCCTCAGGCAATACAGATTTTGTATCTACTTCTAGATCACTAGAATAGACTTCACCAGATGTTAGATCTTCAAATTATACCAGACAACTAAATTTTGATCACAAAACACTAGCTTCATATCTCCGTCTTCAGATGTAGATAGAGACATCAAAACGTTCCAGATGCGTTCTTTGATCACCAACGAACACCAGATAAACTTTCAGATATAGATCTACTAGATTGCTATTGCTAGCACAGATGAGCAATCCTAAACTCAAATATGTCAGAGGAAACATAATACAATACCATATGTGTCCAACCTAGACACCTAGATTTTTGCACGGACTCTGCACGCGGACTGCACGTTTTCTGCACTCGATCAGCACGTCCAATGCACAATCTTCTACCATAAAATAAATCTTTTCTTTCCATCAAACTTTTCAATTTTTTGGTCCATCCCGGAATCCATCTATTCTTCTGCAGCGGAATGCCCTGATTTTTCTCTACTAACCAGGCTTTGGTGCCACTTTTTAGTAAATCAAACCTAAGAGATAGCAGATAATAATGAACGCAAATCAGCAAGTAAGAACACAGATTTTATGTGGTTTACCAACAACCTATTGGCTATATGCACAGGCAAATGGAGACAAATATTATTACTATGGAGATCCAAAAACAGATTACAGATTATCAATCATATGAACCAGGAAACACAAGAGATCCAGAAAAGAAAACTTAGAAACCAAGAAATCTAGTTTTCTTACAAATACAAATCTCACTAATCTAGTTACACGAATTATTGATCACAATAATTCTTGACTGTGCAAACCCTAGATCTAGAATTACAGATTTGGAACTTCTGTCCAACTAGTTGTATTTATAGTCTTATAAATACCAAAACCCTTGCCAATATGGAATCCTAATTCTTGAGGAGAAAGAAAATTTATTCTATAAGTAAACTACAATCCTTATTCTTAAATAAATCCATAATCCTTGTAACAATAGGAAACCTCATTGATTCAAAAACACCTAATCCTAACAGTGAGTGTGAAAAGTAAAGTAGGAGAGAGATAGTGAGGTATGAAATAGTATATTGATTGGTGTTGTGAGTATAAATGTAAAGTAAGAGAGATAATGAGTGGGAGGAATAGTATTTTTTTTTTGGTATTCTAAGAAAATGTAACTTATCAATGAGACGCTTAAAAAAGAAATTTATCCACTTAAAAATGGGACTGAAGAAGTAAGTCTTTACTATTTTGTTAAAGATTTTGAAAAGCATATTGTACTTGTTTGTACATCTGTAAGGGATATTTCAAACTCTAAACTCAAATTTTCTTTCTGACAAAGTAGAAAATTTTACATACTCCCTCTATCTCATAATTATTGCTACTAAATGAGAGTGCATGAAGATTAAAAAAATATGTTGGAAAAGTAAATATTGTGAGTGGGTAGGAGAGAGAAATAAGTTAGTGGATAGTTATTGTGAGTGGATAGGAGAGAGAAAAGTGAACATTTTGGGTAAGTAGCAATAAGTATGAGATGCCTAAAATGGAAATAAATAGCAATAAGTATGGAACGGAGGGAGTACTTATAAGAGTCCATTGCTTAATAGTAAAAATGTTTATTTTGGTATCATTAGGCGTATTTTTGGATAATATGCATGCAATAAACAAGACTTGATGGCGAAAAGCGAAATAATCAATCAAACACAAGAACACATATTTAAGTGGTTCACCAACTTCGCTACGTCTATGGGCGGAGGGAAAATATATTACCATCAACTGGAAATCATAGATACAAATCTCACTATTCTAGTTGCACGAATTATTGATCACAATAAATCCTGACTGTACCAACCTTAGATCTAGAATTACATATTTGGAACTTCTGTCTAACTTCTCGAACTTCTTGAACTACTCTCTAGTTCTAGTTCTAGTTCTAGTTCTAGTTCTACTTGAAAAGTTTACAAGTTGATTATTATGCTAGAGGAATGGTTGTATTTATAATCATAAATAACTAAAACCCCAAAGGAGAAGGAATCATATTTCTTGTGTACAAAGTAATTCTATTCTCATTAGGAAACATTTTTTTTTCAATTCTTGAACAATTCCTTGTAGCAATAAGAAACCTAATTAAACCTTAATCCTTTTACCAAAAGGATTTCTTTTTACTTGGAGAGAAAGAAAATTTATTCGCATAAGGACACCACAATCTTTATTCTTGGATAAGTCCTTAATTCTTTTACAAAAAGAATTCACAATTCTCAGTCCCAGGAATTACTGAATTTGTTGCGGACCTATCCTTAACAAATACGCATATTGATTCAAAGGCATATTCCCAACAATCTCCACATTGACTTTGAATATCCCTGATCAATAATCCATATCCACAAACTGACCCCAACTCCACATTGAGTTGAATCATTCGCTTCTGAATTTATCTCTCATAGCAACTTCCACGAGAACATCATCATCAAGACCCATGATGATTTTTTAATGAGCCTTCTCCTCCAGAGAATCCATCACTTCCTTGCTTACCTTCCCCTCTTTGTAGAATTTATAAACTTCATCAGGTCTCGAGCCCTCATGCCAGAAGATTTTTGAGAATTCTTCTTCTTGCTAGAACCCTTGCTGCTTTCCACAACTATACTTGCCGACTGACTGTCTGTACTAGATCTACTCGCCATGAGGGTGCCAATAAGTATCGTTTTTTCAACACGGCTTCTGTCTTGATGTGTCCAACCTAGACACAAAGATTGTTGAACGAACGCCGCACGTTCACTGCACGTTTTTTGCATACGGACTGCACGTTTTCTGCTCGTTTGATGTACAATCCTCATCTTGATCTGCCAAAGACTAATAAATATTCCTCCTATTTAACATGTCGATCAGTTCTATTCCTTGACCCATCTTCTCATTTTCTGCAGCGGAAACCTTGAATCTCTATGATGGGATGGATTTCATACTATTATTTCCTATGTTTATATGAGCTTAAATTATAATTTTGATGTATTTTAGATTAGTTTCATGTATTTTTGGGCAAATATGTGATTTTGGGATTAAATTATGAGTTGAGGGTATTTTAATCTTATTATATTTTTATCCAAATTTAATGATTTATGAGCCAAAAGAAATTCCAAAATGTAATGGTGGAGGTATTGAAGATTTAATTATTGGGTCAAAGAAGAAAAGAAGAATAGTGGAAGAGCAGACCCAACAACCAGACCAGTCCACACCAGAAGAGGCGGGCCATAGAAAGGAGAAGGCCCAGATTCGGCCCATCAAAGCCCAGCTAGCGAAGACCAGGCTTAGAAATCAGAGGCCCAAGGAAGCGTCCCAACTTCCCAGCCCAGCGCGAGTCCTTCAGGTGTGGCACGAGTCATCAACCGGCGGATCAGAGCATGAGTCGTGCGCTTCTTCACGAGTCGTGAAGAAGGCACATGTTCTAGGTGCACTTTTGGCGGTGACAGGCGCGTGCGTGGAGCATTAGCGCGTGAACGGACAAAGAGCGAGAGTGGAGGCACGTGTGACGCACGTGGGACCCGCAATATTGCCGGATTTTCCCAATTTCCATATTTTTCTTATTTCTTTTATTCATGTTCATTCCTTATTAGTTTAGGACTTTCCTAGGTATTTAAATTAGGCTTCTTTCATTGTTTTGATTCTAGACTTCAACATAATTTTAGATCTATGTTTTTTTTTATTATTCATTGAGATTTCAAAGATTTGGATGAAGAACTAAATCCAAGCTTTGGGTTTGAATCTTGAACACCTTTTTATCAATTTGAGGTATTTTTCTTTTCATAATTTTATTCCTATTCATAATTTTACTAGTGATTAAATTAGATCTATTTCTAGGGTTTATAAACTTGATCAATTTATTTATCATTGCAATCGATCTCTGCTAGAATTTTCTATTTACTGTGCCAGTGTAGAAATTCATAAGTAGCATCTTTACAATTTATGCATGTGCCATGGTAAATTGTGAAGTGGGTAAAATTAGACGATTATCTATATGAAATAATTGTAGAATGCGTTTTTTATCTTAGTTTCTTAAATCGTTCATCAATTAATATTGAGATCTTAATTGTGCCAGTTAGATTAATTTATTAATTAGGGTTTCTAGTGAGTGTGCCACTGCTAGTAACTAATCTGAAAGAATAGATTGAAATAGATCTCGTGATCAAGTGAATAGGGTGAAAGTGAAAAGAGATATCGATGATAATTGAATAATTAGGCGGAAACGGAATCAAATCTGAAGTATTTCTTTAATTATTGTGTTAGCTCAATTTAATTTAGTTTATTCTTGTTTTAGGAATTAATAATTATATAAAAATTCCCCCAATCTTGTCAAGTGACGATTACGTAAACAAATAACCGTTCTTCGTGGATCGATCGTGGACTTATCATAGCTACATATTTTTAGAACCTAGTCTAGGTTTAATTTGTACGTGTGCGATTTAGACTATCAAATTTTGGCGCCGTTGCCAGAGGACGGTGTTTATCTGTTTACGTTCTTATTTATTTCTTGTTTTTAGTTACTTTAGTTAGTTTATTTTTATTTTTAGTTATTTTTTTTATTTGTTTTTAGTGTGGTACCTTTTATGGTCCACACCTATTCTACTGATGAATTGCTTGTGACTCTTGACCCAGAGATTGAAAGAAATTTTAGGAAGAGACAACAACAATAAAGGAATTCCAAACCACCGTGTTCACCAAAACTGTTGTTCAAATATATGCTTAGGATATAGAATTGCTTAATCCCAATCATAGCTATCACTTAAGATCCCCCAATTTTATTAGAACCCTTATAAGGTACTCTTAGGATTCTTGGTGACCAGCACAGGTGTATTCCAACTCTTCAAACAAGGCAAACCAGCAAGAGGAAGCAAATCAACAGACCAGTAAAACAAGTTGCCGATCAACTTCATTCTCAACTTGCCGATATAGAAAGACAGTTTGTACTGTCAGTCAGGTTACATCGTTTCACCTTAAAGTCAACCTTGCTGATTGTCCCTGTCCTTTCTTCCTGTTTTATCTAAAAGTAGTTTACCTGCTCTGAAATGATTGCTGCGCCGACTGACACATAGCTATTTTTAGCTATACTATGTCTCTACTTGCTTTTTGCAGGTAACCGGTTGAGACAAAGGGGTCTATAACCATCAGAATTTTTGCGAGCATGCGCGTACCACATATCTTCGCCATTAATTCTAAAGATACCGCATTTAATGCTCGTCAACTACCCAGCTGGATATTCAAATTGCAAGCCTTCTTCTACAAGACTCAAGACATTTACTCCTCTTATAAATAGTGGACTTGGAGCATTGAAGAAGGTTGGTGAAAATAGAGCATTAAAGAGAGTTGAATGTTTTTGAGTATTCATTAAAGACTCAAAACATTCTGTGTCCATATAATCATTAGATCATTTAATAGGACATACACTTGTGCACCAACTCAAACAACATTGTTAGTATTCCCGAACTAGATTATATAAGGAATACGTTGTTTAAGTTATTCACACACCCACCTGAGTGAGATAAGTTCTCTTGAACTTGCCGCTCAAATACACTTGGTCAGAATTGTTTTACTATCCATTAGAAATTTCTAGAACTTAGTCTTTGTATACCGGCAAAGCCGTGCTTGTAATAGACTAGAAAAATCTAATAGTACTCTTAACCCAAATCCAAGTTCTGACCAAACTTGGTAGAGGACGTAGCAGTATTTACACTGTGAACCTCTCCAAATCCCTGTGTCTCTGCTGCTTGCCTTATCATTGCCGGTTGGAATTCTATCACCGGCAGATTGCATATGCTTATACTGATTCATTGTAATTTCCATTGACCAATCTCTTGAAACTTCATTGAACTTTTAGAAACAACTTTGTGTTTAAACTAAGCTCTGAAAATCTTTTATACACTGATTTTGTGTGAGTTAAAACTAAGTCATATTTTACCCGCTGCGCTTACTGATAATAGTTTACAAACTGATAAGTGACTTTGCATTTAAAAGTGTTTGTTTGTAAAAGTTTTAAATAGGCTATTCACCCCCCCTCTAGCCTATTTTCCTACCAATTGGGCCTAACAATTGGTATCAGAGCTTGGAATTTTGAAAGAAATTTCCAAGCTTTGCAGCTTGTATTGCCGATACCATGGCAGAAAAAATCATGCAGTCATTTAACATCACCACCATGCCATTGTTAAATGTCAACGAGTTTGGTGTCTGGAAATCTCGTATGATAAAGTATATGAACTCAATCGATGATCGGTTGATGAAGGTCATAGAAGGTGGTCCAATCATCCCTTTAAAAGTCTCAACCACCTATAGACCTATTCCCTCCACTCCGCTGACACAACATGCTGATCGTGACACTGAACAAGAAACCCATGTTCAGATTGAAGAAACCTTGGTCGAGAAACCAAGAGAGGAATGGACTGAGGACGACAAACTTCAGCTGCCCTAGATGGAAAAGCATGCCACATTATTTCTTGTGGTTTGGACGACAAGCAATATAAACTCACTGACTTGTGCTCCACGACTCAAGAATGATGGAACAAGCTCCTTGCATACTTTGAAGGTGATGAGCAGGTAAAGGACAACAGACTCTACGATTGTATCGCTGAGTTTGAATCCTTCAAGAAACAAGATGGTGAATCACTAAGGAGTGCCTACGACAGATTCTGCGAGGTAAGTAATTTATGTGCTTCATTAGGAAAGATTTATACTATGAAAGACCTGAATATTAGTTTTCTAAGTTCTTTGGGAAATGAGTATCATACCAAGGTCACCGCTGTTAGAGAAGTGAGAGACTTGAACAAGACTTCTATTCAGAATCTTGTATCTAGTCTATTTCTGTATGAGAGAGAACTGCAAAAACTTAAAGTTCTCGATAAAAATTTCAAAAACTTGTCTCTATCAGCTCAGTCACAGATATCCTTCCCTTCAAACAAATTCCCTCCTATAGATCCCCATCCTATACCCTGCAACTCCAAAACCCCTGCAACTACCTCAGAACAGCCTATGGAAGAAGACGAATTTGCCGCCTTCGCTAGGAACTACAAAAGGTTTAAGGACTTCAAAAGGATGCAGAAAGGAAACTACCAGTAACCAAAATCATTCACACCAACTTTTCAAAAACCAGCAAGTCACAACAAACCATCAACAAGTGCTACCGACGGAAAGAACAACAAAGGTGATCTTGTTTGCTTCAACTGCAGAAAACCTGGTCACTTTGCTTCTAAATGTCCTCAACCAAAATATGAGTATGTGAGGAAGTCATTCAACAAGAGACATCCCAAGTCTCGAAGCTTTGTTGCCGATGAAAGCACAGAAAAGGCCTTGCCGGTTTGGTGTGAAACTGACTCAGATGAAGATGCCGATGAAGATGAAGATGCCGATGTAAGCTTTGTCGCCCTAGACTTGGAAGATGCCGATACATCCACATTGCCGACTCCAGTCTACCGAGATCCATCTCCTCCAAGATCCCCAGTCAGAGAAGAAGCTACTGGAAGACCTCGACCACACTTCAAAGAGATTAGTATCAAAGCAGAGAACCCAAATGGATACAGAGTTCACCAAGTGGGAACCTCTCTCTATGGTCAATGTAACTCTATTCAATTCACTGCTATCAAACCTAAACCCTTACCAATGACCAGAAAATTCTCATTCACCGAGCATCCCAATATTGCCAAAAGCCTTTCGAAACCCATCTCTTCCCTACCTGACTTGTCTACCAAACCTATTATCTCTGCCCCCAAAATTTTAGCTGATCCCTTTCCTGAAATATCCAAAGCTGAAATGGTAGAGACAATGGATGAACTTTTTATTGATCATGAGAAGCTGAGTAGCGTTCATAAAGTGATGGCTGCTGATTTCAATAGAATTTCTGCAGAGAATGACTTGCTTGAGTCTGAACTTAAGGTTCTCAAAGGATATGAGCTTGAGTCTGTTCTTCTTAAGAAAGAAAACCTGGATCTCAAAATCCAAGTAGCAGTATTGATAGCTCAGATCGAAGATCTTGTGAAAAGAAACAATCATCTCTCAAGGATTGTTGATTCTTACACAAAATCTAGAGTTGCTGTTGAAACAATCCTATAGACCCAAATGTCATATAAGGACCAATCTGTGTTAGGATTTGATTCCAGCAGCAGTAGCTCTACTGAAACTTGTGCGATCGAGAAAAAGGATGAGAAAGTTGAATGTAGTCCTGTTAACTCAGTGCATAAGGATGCTAAGCCAATATACAGTGCTGTGGCAATGAAGTATCCTAAGAACCAGAACAAAAGGAATGACAAGCACAAACAAAAATATGTTAAGGTTGCTGATACTGAGTCTGCCGATAACGGTATTCTTGATGAATACATCAGCAGAGCTAGTACTGCCGGTCTAACCACATCTGCTGCCGATGGACAAGTACCTAATAAGGTAACTGCCAAAGGTAAACAGAATGGAAAGAAAGGCAATACTAAAACCTTTAAACCTACTAAGTTTGTGCCTGCTTAATTCCCTAGTTCCGCCGATGCACTGACTAAACAAAATGACGTTCTACCGACTCCACAGCCTATCAATCAAGTGAGATGTTCAAATTGTTCTGATTATGATCACAAGGCTCATGAATGCCTCTTGAAGCACCTATCTGGACCCACTGAGGTTACATCCTCAAGTGGTGGCCAGATGTGGTTGCCAAAGAGGAACTAACCCTCGGACCCAAGAATAAGGGGGACCATAAGCATACCGTTTTATTTCAGGAATGCTTCATGGCCTCAACTGGTGCAAGCAAGGATTTGTGGATTCTAGATAGTGGCTGTTCAAGACACATGACAGGATTTGCAGATCTACTTGCCGATATCTCAGAAGCATCAGGTCCCCCGGTGGTTTTCGGTGATAATGCCAAAGGAAAAATCATCGGTATAGGTACCATCAAGAGAGGTGCAGTTACTGTACAGAAGGTCTCTCTTGTGGATGGTCTGAAACACAACCTTCTATCTATATCACAATTCTGTGATAAAGGAATGCAATGTGTATTTACTACTTCTAGTTGCTATGTGAAAGACATTGCTTCCAATGAAACTCTTCTCACTGCCAAAAGAAAAGGTAACATTTATGCAGTAGACTTAACTGCTATTACTGGTGTTGCTAATGTTTGTTTTGTAGCTAAAAACATCAGTGAGAACTCATGGCTTTGGCACAAGAGACTCAGTCACTTGAACTTCAAATATCTATCAAAGCTTGCCGGTTCAAATCTGGTTACCGGTCTGCCACAAGTGTCTGCTGATCAAGCAAAGAAATGCAAGGCCTGCCATCTTGGAAAACAACATAAATCATCCTTCCGAAGCAAGCCCTGCATGTCAACATCTATGTGCCTCTAAATGCTACATATGGATCTATTTGGCCCCACAACTACAGCAAGTATTGGGGGAAGTAGATATACCTTGGTTGTAGTAGATGATTTCTCTAGATATACTTGGGTGGAAACTTTCAGTCACAAAGATGACACTTATGCCGTTGCTACCAAGTTATTCAGACTACTACAAACTCAGAAAGAAAGCGATATCATCAGTATGAGATCAGACAACGGCACTGAATTCAAGAACAATGGTATTGCTCAGTACTGTGATGATCATGGCATAGACCACAACTTCTCAGCTGCCGGTACACCACAACAGAATGGTGTCGTTGAGAGAAAGAACAGAACTCTCATTGAAGCTGGTAAGACCATGATTGCTGAAGCCAGGCTGCCAAAATATTTTTGGGCTGAAGCCATCAATACCGCCTGCTTCACTCAGAACAGATCACTTATCAAAAAATTCCATAACAAGACTCCTTATGAACTCTGGAGAGGCAGAACTCCCAACATTGGATTCTTCAAAATATTTGGCTGCAAATGTTACGTGCTTTACAACGGTAAAGAGCACAGAGGTAAATTTGATGAGAAAGCTGATGAAGGAATCTTTGTTGGATACGCTAAACACGGTAAGGCCTTTCGAGTTTTTAATAAGAAACTTTTGAAAATTGTTGAATCTGTTCATGTAACCTTTGATGAATTTGATTTGTTAGAGTCTGACAAGGCTCCAAATAGTACTAATGCTTCTAGTGCTCATGAGACAGGTGAATCCAGTAATTCTAACCCTGCAGGTCAAGTACCAGCTGCTGATCCAGTCATTTCAGTGGAAGAATCAGCAGATACTCACTATTTCCCATCATCGGCAGAACATGATCTTACCGATAACTTTCATAATCCATTTGCCAATACAAATTCTGCTGATCATCCTGAAGACAGATCTAGCCCCCAACCAATTTATGTTATAAGACCCTTCCCAACAAGCTCTCAATCTAATCCACCTCACACCCAAAACTCTAATTCTGCTTCTCCATCTGCTGATCTTGATCCTCCTCTAGAATCACTCCAACAAGATTCAATCAGACAAGATGTGCCGAGAGAAGTTAGAACAGTTCGTGATCATCCATTAGAAAATGTGATTGGTGATGTCTTTGGACCAAGATTGACAAGAAACCTTAGTAGAGCATTCGCCGAGAGTCTCTTCTCATCTGCTATGATTTCCAATATAGAACCAAAGAAGACTGAAGAAGCTCTTGCTGATCCTGGCTGGGTAGAAGCTATGCAGGAGGAGCTAAATCAGTTTGAAAGATGCAATGTGTGGGAACTAGTGCCAAGACCATCATCTCAACAAGTGATCGGTACAAAATGGGTCTACAGGAATAAATTGGATGAAGCTGGGAATATTATTAGAAACAAAGCAAGGTTAGTTGCTAAAGGCTACCGACAAGAAGAAGGAATTGACTTCGATGAGACATTCGCTCATGTTGCAAGATTGGAAGCTATAAGACTTTTCCTAGCCTATGTTGCCTTCAAAGAATTCAAGTTATATAAAATGGACGTGAAAAGTGCCTTCCTAAATGGAGAACTACAAGAACTTGTGTATGTTGAACAACCACCAGGTTTTGAAGACTCCAAGAAGCCTAATCATGTCTACCGATTGAAGAAAGCTCTCTACGGCCTAAAGCAAGCTCCAAGGGCATGGTATGAAACCCTTTCTAAGTTCTTACTTAGTGATGGCTTAGGTTTCACTCGAGGTAAAATCGATACTACTTTATTTGTTGCCAAGCACAAGGGTCATTCATTGTTTGTTCAAATATATGTCGATGACATTATTTTTGGTTCCACTAATGAATCACTTTGCAAGAGATTTGAGAAGCTAATGCAGAGCAAGTTCGAGATGAGCATGATGGGTGAACTAACATATTTCCTTGGACTTCAAGTCAAGCAATCCAATGAGGGAATTTTGATCAGTCAAGCCAAGTACGCAAAAGAATTAATCAAGAAGTTTGGCTTTGACAATGCTCACTCTCAAAGCACACCTATGGGCACTAACATTCACTTAGATAAGGATGAGCCTGGTAAGAAAGTAGATATGACACTCTACCGAGGTATGATCGGCTCACTCCTCTATCTTACTGCCAGTAGACCAGATATTATGTTTGCTGTTTGTGTTTGTGCCAGGTTTCAAGCTGACCCTAGGGAATCTCATCTACAAGCTGTTAAACGTATCATTAAATATCTATGTGGCACTGCTAACCTTGGATTATGGTATGCTAGAGATTCATCTTTTAATCTAATAGGTTATTCAGATGCAGACTTTGCAGCTTGTAGGGTGACCAGAAAAAGTACTAGTGGAACTTGCCAATTTCTTGGTGATAGATTGGTGTCTTGGTCCTGTAAGAAGCAAGCATCAATTTCCACTTCTACTACTGAAGTTGAGTACATAGCTGCCGGCAGTTGCTGTTCACAGATCCTTTGGATGAAGCAGCAGCTTGTTGACTATGAAGTTCCATCTCAAGTTTGTCCCATCTATTGTGACAACCAATCTGCTATCTCAGTTTCAAACAACCCGGTCATGCATTCCAAAACCAAGCACATAGACATCAAGTATCATTTTCTGAAGGAACATGTTGAAAAGGGAAATGTGGTGCTGCTCAAAGTTCATACCGACTACCAAAGAGCAGACATACTGACAAAACCCTTAGATCAGAAAAGATTTGAATTTCTCAGAGGTGAACTAGGTATGATTGATTATTATGGTTAAAATTGTGCTGACTTTGCTACTTGTGTTAGTCTGCCGATAAAATCAGCAGATCAAAAATTATCTTGCCGACAAACATCATGCCGGTAAATATCTTGCTGATCAACAACTTGCCGAATCATGTCTTGCCGATTTGTCAAAATTCAAAATTCATCGGTAGATCTCAATTCAAAAGGATAAAGATTCTCTGACACATGACGTAAGCTTAGTCAAATCAAAGGTACAATCGGTCACACCTCCTCTATGACACGTGTGTGCTCCGCCTTACCCAAATCGTGTCAAGGATTTATCCCAACTCTCTGTGATAAATCAGAAAGGTAACCTTAAAATTTATTGTTGCCTTTTCTACCCTTTCTCTCTCCTAAGTTTAACCGTCTAATTTAAACCGTCCGGTTCGTGCATTTATGCATTGTGTGCGCACGTTCTCTGAGGTATTTGCTACAGTTAAACTCATCATTATTTCTCTTTCTCCCATGTAAACCCTTTCTATTCTCTCTCTCTCTCTTCCATAACATATATATGCCTCACTTAACATCTTATTGGTCTTTTCGCTCTTCACTCTCTCTTGATATCTCACTGCTTGTGTTGTTCATCTTCTTTCATTCTCTCTTACGTTCTTCAACCAGATTCTCACTATTTTCTGGTAAACTACTTGATGTTTTTACACTTGCATTTCAATCTATTTTAAGCTAATTTATTCTAAACTTGTGAGATCTTTTGAGTGATTTTGCAGAAAATGTCTAGCAACGAAAAGGATATCTATGGAGGCTATGTTGACTCCACCTTCTTCGACGACACCCTTGACGGTGAATTCTTGAGGAATCTTCTGATTGGTTCTCTTCTAGACTCCTTCATCTCTCCAACGGGTATTGATTTTATATTTTTGGGTCAAGTTCAAGAGTTCTTCTCAAATGCCTCCGTCATCACTGATCGCAATGACTCCTCTGTATTCGTCTCCATCGCTTCAACCGTCGCCGGCGTGCCTATCTCCGTTACTCCCTCTTCTATTCATGAAGTATTCCCTCTGCTTGGGAATGAGGGTGCTGACTCCATTACTGATGAACAGACTTTGGACAAGGCATGGACCCTTATGAGGGGAACCAGTCCCAGACTCAGTGGAGATAACCATCTCAAAGCTCACTACAGAAGAAGATTCTTTGCCCTTGCAGAGATTGTGGATAGATGTTTGGTTTGCAGATTTGGCTCTCACAGCCATGTTACTGACGTACAGTTTGAAGCAATGGCAGCCATCGTGTTGCAAGAAGAGTTCAACTGGTGTGCCTACCTGTTTAGGGTCATCGCCATTGCTGCCGTTAAGTATAAGGAGGATAGAAAGAAGAACAAAGCTCATCCCGGTAAAGGATGCCACTACATGCTGATTAGCACTATCTTGAGGCGCAACTCAGCAATTGTTAGGGCTTCACCGGCTCCCCCTAGTCTTGACTTTGATAAACTCAAATCATTTAAGCTTACCGATTGGAATAGGATTTCCAAGAAGGCTCCTACCAGCACAATTGTTGTTCCTGCTGCTGGTACCCCTAAAAAGAAGAAGGCAAAGAAAATTGTCAAGGTTGCTGATGTAGCCCCTGCCGACGTTTCTACTCCTGCTCCAGTTGCCGACAGGATTCTTGCCGATTCTACTCCAGCAGCTCCAAAGAAGAGAAAGCTAGTCAAAGCTGCCGATAAAGCTCAAGTCAAGAAGTCAAAGGTTGTATCTACTGATGATCTTCCTGCTGCTCCAAAGTCAAAGCCTTCAGTTGCTCAAGTTCCTTCCTCTCAAATTCCTTCTACTGATCCAAGAGCTAAGCAGATCAAGTTTGCACCATCTCTTCTTGCCGGTGCAACACTTACTGCTCCCTCTGTGGTTATCAAGTCTGAAACCGATGCTGCCGATGAAATGGCTGAGAGAAGAAGAATGATTGGTTCTGACTTAAGGGTGAGAGTCCCTCTTCAAAAGGGAATTCTAGATCTTCCATACTTGCCTGAGCTCCATGCTGCTGCTGATGTAGCCTCTGGACCCTCCGTCAGAAAATGCAAGCCAATCAGAAACCCAACATTTCATATATTCTTCAGAAACCATTGGTCCTTCACCAATAAGGTTTTATCAAAGAATTGGGTATTCCCCATTGATCATCTTCATCCGTTTTTTCGCCGGTTGCTTCAATTTCATGAGGAAAGGAAGGAGACAGTTCCCCCTGGCAATCGTGCTGATTATGTTGATTCATCCAGTCTGAACAGAGTCACCGATATGTTTAAAGAGAAGTTTGTGCCTGTTCAGAAATTTCAAAGGTTGTCTGAAAGTGAGTTGAGATTAAACTTTGGAAGGTATTTTGATTTGCTACCCCTTCCTTGGAATCAAGTCTATCTATTTCAAGACAGGATCAGACAGGATCTGATGGTGCAAGACGTATGGGTCGCCTATGCCTCAGTCTTCAACCAGCTGATGAACTTTGATGAACAAGATCCTTATCAGTTGGGAATACCAGAAGATGAGGATGATTTGTTGAACTTCAACGATAATGAAGGGCTGGAGAAGAGTGCTCAAGCTGCTCAATTTGTGAAGAATGTGCAGAGGATTACACTGAATCTGCTGAACGATTCAGAGGCCTTTATTAAGGCTAGAGCTGCTTCTACACCAGCATCTACATCTATCCCTGAACAAGTTCCTTCACCAGCACTCTCACCCATTCCAACTCCACTCAGTTCTGTTGATAGTGCTGATTTTGTTTGCTCTCACAAAGCTGCTGGTGAAACAATCACTTCTTTTGATTCTATCGGTGAGTATGATAAGATGCCGATAAGTATTGTATTCAAAAAGCCCTCTTCTGATCAAGCTCATGCGGCTGCTGCCCCTACTTATCTATCTTCTGCTGAAGCATTTGCTGACTCAGTTCTAGCCAGTGATGGCTCTGAGCGTGGCTCTGCTGATAAGTCTGTTGAACAGACTGTTGAGAAAATTTCAGAAACTCAACCTGCTGATGAAACCAGCACTGCTGATGAATCCCTTGTGAATCAAGTTGAGGAAACTATAGACACTCAACCTCTAATTGTTAAAAAAGACCAACTTGCATTAATTGAGGAAACTAAAGAAACTCAATCTGCTGGTGAAGTTGGTGGCTTGCTGATATCAGGAGGAGATTGTGCTGTCAAAGAGGTTATTGCTGATGTGTATGCTGATGAGCCAACTACCGACACTCATCCATCTGAGCCAACTGCTGACACTCAGATTATTAAGGCCCCTATCTCTTCTACTTATGTGATTCTGGTAGCTCCTACTGGTGTTAGAGAGATTGTTGAGTTGGGAGGAGGTGCTGAAGCAGAGATTGCCAATCAAGATCTTAATGCTAACTTTGATGCTCTGATTGCTGCTGAGTTACAATTTGAGGAATTTCAGGATGCTTTATTTGCTCCTATTTCCTTCCCTTTGCTTCCTGCTCCCGAGGCCTTCATTGCTCCAGTTGTTGCTGATGAAGCACAACCTGTTCCTGTTACTGCAGCTGCCGGTGGGAATGACAGCTCAGATGAAATAGATCCTGATGATTATATAGAGCTGCCTGCAAATTCTCTCCAATCAATTCCAAATCTTTTTGGCCCCAATCACTCTTTTCTTCCAGGCTCAACTAGTGAACGGATTACCTTCTTGCCCTGGATTAAACCTGAGTTCAAAAGAAGGAAAGGGAAAGCTCCTAGGGTCTCCAAGCTCAAGGTGAAAGGACCACCAGCGTTTGAACCGCTCCATTGCCTGCCTGGTAAGCGCAAAATTGGTTGCAAAATTCATCTACCTGGTCCATCACCTAAGGAAGTCAGCATCGCCACAAATGGACTGATGATGAGATGCATGATGATAAATGATGAACTCCATGACATCCTTGAATACCGAGCCACTAATTCTCGAGGTCTTTTGCACTTGGTAAAATCTGCTGCTCTTGCTTTAACTCTGCCGATGTTCCATCCAAGACAGCGTGCCGATCATATAGTTTATACCTCAAGGCTGATGAATGCCGGGTTAATGACCATGATTCTTGAAGGTCGTGCTTATCTGAATTTTATCCTTGCTATCTTTCTTTCTCTGGAGGACAATGGTGTGTTCCATCTGCTGGTTGAACGTGCAGTTATTATTCATCCTTCACTTTCTCTGCCGATCGTCCGTGCTGGTGCAACTTCTGCCGATCCTATTGCCTCCACATCTGTTCCTGCTGAATTCCTTCTTGCCGACAGATATGCTGCTGATGCCTCTTTTCTTCGACAAGCTTTGCCTCTGCCAGCTGCTGCCTCTCCTGTGCCAGCTTCTCCGTTACTGATTGTTCTATCTTCTAATGACGAGTTGACTGTGCCTACTCCTGAAGGTCTTGTAGAAGATGCTGATATTATCAATGAAGACTTCATTCCTTCCTTCCTGATGCATTCTTCTCTTGGACTGTCAAAACCCGTGGTACTGAATAGTATGTATGAATACTTCAGTTACCTTGAAGGGATACTGAAAATATGCAAGTGCCTGTTACTCGTGCCGATCTGGGCGATACTGGCCTCTTTCTCCGTGACAAGTTGAACCGTATTCATGAGGATCTTTCTGACAAAATCCTTAAGTCCAATCAGGAGGAGGAATGCAAGAGAATCCAAGACTTGAACGATCTGCTGGAGGACAGAGAATCTAGGCTGATTGCCCTTTCAGAAAGTTTGGGGAGTATGCACTTTATTCAACAACAACTAGTAGATGACCAAAGGGTGCAAATCAGAGATCTAGAAAGGACTGAAAAAGATTTATCTGCTGCTAAGTCTGCTCTTGCTGATGCTCAAGTGAAGATAGCTGCTCTGGAAGCCAACAATGCAATGCTGACTGAAAGACTAGAGAGCACTCAAAGAAGAAAGAAAAGAGAAGCTGAAAAGAAAGAGAAGAGAGCAAAGAAGAAAGCCAAGCTTACAGACTCTACATCAAAGGCCGTTGACCAGCAAGAGGATCCTCCTGTTTCCTAGTCAATATAGCCAATGATATAGATATCCAGAAGACCTTCAACGATTTATCCAATACTTCTTTGCTAACCATTACTGTTTTATGTGTGCTTATTTTTATATGTTATATTCTCTTATAATATCTGCTGCTATTCATGCTAACTTTGTTTTGCAGATTATTATTCTCCCTGCTGATCTTAAGCCATCAGCAACTCATCTTTCTTGTCTTTTACTCTTACTTTTATCATTTTTGTATTTTTACCTCTTTAAGACATCTAGTGTGTGACTTGGCTTAGGGAATGATAATAAATAGACATTACTTATACATTCTTTTACTAAGCTAAGATAGATGTTCTTGGATAGGGTGATTGGACTTAAGCAATTAGGAGGAGATTGTTGTTCAAATATATGCTTAGGACATAGAATTGCTTAATCCCAATCATAGCTATCACTTAGGATTCCCCAATTTTATTAGAACCCTTATAAGGTACTCTTAGGATTCTTGGTGACCAGCACAGGTGTATTCCAACTCTTCAAACAAGGCAAACCAGCAAGAGGAAGCAAATCAACAGACCAGTAAAACAAGTTGCCGATCAACTTCATTCTCAACTTGCCGATATAGAAAGACAGTCTGTACTGTTAGTCAGGTTACATCGTTTCACCTTAAAGTCAACCTTGCTGATTGTCCCTGTCCTTTCTTACTATTTTATCTAAAAGTAGTTTACCTGCTCTGAAATGATTGCTACGCCGACTGACACATAGCTATTTTTAGCTATACTCTGTCTCTACTTGCTTTTTGCAGGTAACCGGTTGAGACAAAGGGGTCTTTACCCATCAGACTTTTTGCGAGCATGCGCGTACCACATATCTTCGCCATTAATGCTAAAGATACCGCATTTAATGCTCCTCAACTACCCAACTGGATATTCAAATTGCAAGCCTTCTTCTACAAGACTTAAGACATTTACTCCTCTTATAAATAGTGGACTTGGAGCATTGAAGAAGGTTGGTGAAAATAGAGCATTGAAGAGAGTTGAATGTTTTTGAGTATTCATTAAAGACTCAAAACATTCTGTGTCCATATAATCATTAGATCATTTAATAGGACATACACTTGTGCACCAACTCAAACAACATGTTAGTATTCCCGAACTAGATTATATAAGGAATACGTTGTTTAAGTTATTCACATACCCACCTGAGTGAGATAAGTTCTCTTGAACTTGCCGCTCAAATACACTTGGTCAGAATTGTTTTACGATCCATTAGAAATTTCTAGAACTTAGTCTTTGTATACCGGCAAAGCCGTGCTTGTAATAGACTAGAAAAATCTAATAGTACTCTTAACCCAAATCCAAGTTCTGACCAAACTTGGTAGAGGACGTAGCAGTATTTACACTGTGAACCTCTCCAAATCCCTGTGTCTCTGCTGCTTGCCTTATCATTGCCGGTTGGAATTCTATCACCGGCAGATTGCATATGCTTATACTGATTCATTGTAATTTCCATTGACCAATCTCTTGAAACTGCATTGAACTTTTAGAAACAACTTTGTGTTTAAATTAAGCTCTGAAAATCTTTTATACACTGATTTTGTGTGAGTTAAAACTAAGTCATATTTTACCCGCTGCGCTTACTGATAATAGTTTGCAAACTGATAAAGTGACTTTGCATTTAAAAGTGTTTGTTTGTAAAAGTTTTAAATAGGCTATTCACCCCCCCCTCTAGCCTATTTTCCTACCAATTGGGCCTAACAAAAACAATGACAGACCATACATTGAGGCAGAAAACTACCCCAAATTGGAGCGACCAACCTCATGCAGTCAAATTTCCTGCTCTGCTTACTGGGGTTACATTTGAGTTGAAGCCGGGTTTGTTGAGTCAATTACCACACTTCATGGGTATGCCCGGTGAGAACCCGAATCAACATATATCCCAGTTTGTGCAGATTTGTCAACTTCCTATTGAGCATCTCCTCCTTAGAGCATTCTCTTTCACTCTGAAAGATGATGCTAGTCCGTAGTATTATCATCTGCCACCCAACAACATTACAACTTGGCAATAGATGAAAGAAGTTTTCTTAGATGAGTTTTTCCCACCGGATCAGATCGATGTCATGAAGCAGGATATCAGTAACATGGAGCAGAGAGCTGATGAGACTTTGTATGAGTATTATAACAGGTTCCATAAGCTATGCAGGAGTTGCCCGTATCATGGATTTGATGATGACCAGTTGATTGTTTACTTTTATGGGGGATTGATGGTTCATGATAAATGCTTCGTAGATTCTTGCTGTGGGGGTAGTATTCTGAACAAGACCACTGAGGAGGCGAATGAGATTATAGATGAGTTAGCTAAGAGAACTCAGACATATGGCATGATATCGAGTTTCAGACAGGTGAGTGCTGCGAGTTCTAGTAGTGGTGTGACAAGTAATCTTGAGACAGATGTAGAGGACCTTAAGGGGATGATGAGACAGATATTGATGGGTCCACCACAGAGTCAGCAGTATCTGACTAACCAATACATACAACCACCTTATGGACAACATTAGTATAAGAGTAACCCTCCGAAACAGTTTACGGATGATATGATTCACTCTTTAGCACAGTCGGTGAACATGATGAATAGCAACTTCCAGCAGTATCAACAAAAGACTGATGCGAGTATTGGTAATCTTCAGAGATAGATTGGTCAAATAGCTGATGCGGTTGGGAGATTAGAGGCTAGAGAGGTAGAGAAGGTACAGTCTAGAACATAACCGAACCCTAAGCAGAGTGCATGTGCCATGACTTTGCGTAGCTGTAAAGAGATTGGGAAAGAAGTTGTACCGGAGGAGCCAGTGATTGAGTTGAGCAGGTTATGCCTACTGAGAAGATCCCGGAGGAAAAGAAAAATGCTACACCAAAACCACCAGTTTTTGAGCCGGATGTTCCATTTACTGTGTGAGTGTAGAAATTCATAAGTAGCATCTTTACAATTTATGCATGTGCCATGGTAAATTGTGAAGTGGGTAAAATTAGACGATTATCTATATGAAATAATTGTAGAATGCATTTTTGATCTTAGTTTCTTAAATCGTTAATCAATTAATATTGAGATTTTGACTGTGCCAGTTAGATTAATTTATTAATTATGGTTTCTAGTGAGTGTGTCACTGCTAGTAACTAATCTGGAAGAAGAAGCAGAGATTGAAATTGATCTCGTAATCAAGTGAATAGGTTGAAAGTGAAAAGAGATATCGATGATAATTGAATAATTAGGCGGAGATGGAATCAAATCTGAAGTATTTCTTTAATTATTTTGTTAGCTCAATTTAATTTAGTTTATTCTTGTTTTAGGAATTAATAATTATAAAAATTCCCCCAATCTTGTCAAGTGACAATTACGTAAACAAATAACCGTTCTTCGTGGATCGATCCTTGACTTATCCTAGCTACATATTTTTAGAACCTAGTCCAAGTTTAATTTATAGGTGTGCGATTTAGCCTATCACTCTAACTAGCTAGGCTCTGGCCCCACTTGTTTGAGCAATAAATAAGACTTGTTGGCGAAAATCGAAAAAATTAATCAAACACAAGAACACATATTTACGTGGTTCACAAACTTGGCTATGTCCACGGGCAAAGAGAAATATATTATTATCAACCGGCAATCATAGATACAAATCTCAGTAATCTAGTTGCAGGAATTATTGATCACAATAATTCCTGACTGTGTCATCCTTAGATCTAGAATTATAGATTTAGAACTTCTGTCTAACTTCTTAAACTTCTTGAACTACTCTCTAGCTCTAGTTTTAGTTGACAAGTTTACAAGTTGATTATTATGCTAAGGCAAGAGTTGTATTTATAGTCATAAATAACGAAAACCCAAAGGAGAAGGAATCATATTTCTTGTATACAAAGTAATTTTATTCTCATTAGGAAACAAATTTTCTAATTCTTGAACAATTCTTTGTAGCAATAAGAAACCTAATTAAACCTTAATCCTTGTACCAAAAGGATTTCCTTGTACTTGGAGAGAAAGAAACTTTATTCTCATAAGACACCACAATCCTTATTCTTGAATAAGTCCTTAATTCTTTTCTAATAGGAATTCACAATTCTCAGTCCCAAGAATTACTGAACTTGTTGCGGACCTATCCTTAACAAATACGCATATTGATTCAAAGGCATATTCCTAACATAACACGTATATACATGTTATATTGGATTTGTGGATAAATGGATCACATAAATAAGTAATAATATACTCTTTTTGTCAAGTTAATCTAATGTGAATAACTCAGAAAAACACGTTTTTCTTAAAAGATTATGGAAAACGTTTTTGAAAATGTACAGTGGCATTTATTTAAATAACTAAAAGTTGTTTGTAAAGAGTTGGTTTTTGAAAATAAAGGGCACTTGACATATATTTTGGTACATAATTGAATATTATTGAACACGCTCGCACTAGCAGCACACGACTGAAACTCTTTAACACACGCACTGAAACTCTTTAACACTATCACTAACACTTATTAAATATGCATAGTTTCAATGTTTATAAATTCTAGTGTAAGTGACTTGCACTTTATGACATTAGCACTAGCGGTTATTAAAAGTGTCAGTTTTCATATTTATAAATGCTAGTATGAATGGCTGGGACTTTGTAGCATTAACACTGACAATTACCATGCAAATATTTGCTTGTCAATTATTTACAGAAATATTAGCGCCTTTTTTGAAGTAAGTGTCAGCTATTTACAAAAATGTCACCGCATATTTTAAGAAACCCATTTTACTAAGAAAAAACACGTTTTTCATAATACCTACTCTAATCAAATATATTTATATATTTTTGAGATATTTTACTTGAAGGTATTAAGAAGTATAAATAATTGACATTTTGTGTTTTTTTCTCATAAACAAAACATGATATTTTCTTGCATATTATTAAAAAAATTACCCCAACTCATTTAAAATGATGGTGCATTTAAGGAACCAAAAATCTCAAAATGGCGGTTCTTTATAAAGATATTTACTATTTTTATTTCTCATAATATCAATCTCTTTTGCTATTAATTTTCTTTTTTCTTCATTTTTACTTTGATAATTTTTGTTGTATACGTTTTTCAACAATACAATTCTTTGTAATCTCAATCTATTGAGATTATAAATAATTGTGTCTTTCAATTCCTTTATTTTGTCGTATAATAATTTTCTCTCATTTTTTCAGAGCCTTGAATTTCTCTCATTTGTTGAGAGCCGCGTATTTTCTCTTTTGTTGAGAGTCTTGGAATTATCTCCTTTGTTGAGAGACTATGTTTGTTTGTTTCATTTTTGTTTTCTTTATCAAGCAATTGTGACGAATCTCTCATTCTTTCATAATGAAATGGATGTCATTGTTCTTACAACGTGTGGATGTTTAGTGACTTTTCGGCTGTTTGGTAGGCGTTTTCTTGTCCACTCGGATTCTCTATAGTACCGAGTGCTTAGCATAAAATCTTATCCTATGAGGCATTTCTTGAATGCCAGATTGACGCAGTGTCCAAGTTTTGCTTGGAGTGGAATCCGAACATCTTAAGATTTTGATCGAAAGATTCATTGTTGTATGATTGACAATAAAACTGTTAGAACCCTAGTTTGTTAACTAAGTGTTTTGACAATTAATTAAAGAACTTGAAATATATTATCAAGAAGTAAACTGGAAATCATCAAGTCTTCACTGGTCCACTATCTTCACATAACGAGATAGCAGATCTTATCACAGTTGCCAACTAAGCTTCCAGTCAAACTCAAACCTGACTTAAACACTGTTCACAAACTTTACTCCAGTCAAACTTTAGTCCTTGGCCATTTTTCATACAACTTGATTAAAGCTTTTAAGCAACTCAATTGTAAAGCACACTTGATATTTATAAATCTGTGCTAAAATAGATAAGAAAATATAGATCTCACATAGCTACATAAGAGCCATCTTAGAGATCACCAAACCCTCACATTTGTGAAACCTTTTTCTTTTCTTTTTTTGTACTTTGCAACAAGTACAAAGCTTAATTAGTGAGGCTAATTAGGCTGGAAAATTCTGAGGGAATTTTCTTACAATTGATTGTAATTTCTTGACGAAGTATTATAGTGGATTGCTTCTTCACTGTTGAGGACAGTGAAGCGTGGATGTAGGAGAGTTGCAATACTCTGAACCACGTTACATCGTTGTGTTTGTGTCCCATTTACTCACACTTATTCACACACTTATCACTTTTCATTTACTCATTCATTTCTTCTATTTATTTCATTATTATTCCACTGCATAACTCAACATACACACACTGCACCTCAAGATAGTCGACCTACTCTGGCAAGATAGTCGACCTCTTATGAACTAATATCTACGTGTTTAAAGTGTGTAAGTAAGTACAACAGGTTCTTTCAATTGGCACCAGAGTTGGTTTCTAAAAGAATTAAGTGTCTTCAAGCTTAACATCTTGTGAAGGATCCAGAAGCAATAACATCATGCCTCAACCCAGAAGAAACAATGAGAAAGACATTCCACATGTTGATGACTGTGGATCATTTGAAATATTCTCTTCCAAGATCAAGACTTACTTTGATTCAAACAGTGTTTGGAACTGGTTTGTACTTCATGAAGAAGTCAGAATACCCACTCAACCTTACACAAATGGAGGAGAAGACAAATATAAAACCCCAGACCTTTGGACTGAAACTGAAAGACACTTAGTAACAGCTAATCAAAAAGTCAAAAACATTTTACGAAAAAGTGTTAATGACTCTTTGGCCCAGGAAATTGGGAAAGTTGAAACTGCTAAAGAAGCCTGGGATTTAATCAAAACCAAGTTTACTAAGCACACAAGTGTCAGAACACAAAATCTATATAACCTATTAAGGCAACTTGACAATTTCAAATTTGCTACTGGTGAAAGAGTTAGTACTGCCAAAGACAGATTTGAAGATCTACTTAGACTAGTGTCAGATCATGGCAAGAAATTAGATCAACAAGACCTATATCTGAAAATATTTTCAAGCCTCCCTCAAGAATATGAAAAGGTTGCTTTACCCATAAGAGAAGGTATTGAATGGCCAACAATGACTGTTGAACAATACTTTGGAAAATTGGAAGCATATGAATTTGAAGGGACTGTCAAACTACCCACCATTGCATCATCCTTAGCCAATGCTCACACCATTGCTCTTGCTGCACAAGAAGCTCCTAAAGCTTATTTACAACAGGACATTGACTCCCTAATCTGCAATGCTATTCAGAAAGTCAACCTGTCCCAAAAACCATAAGTCAAACCTTTGACTCAAGAAGACATTCCTAGTCTGATCACCATAGCTGTTAAACTTGCTATGAGACATCAAAAAAGAATGTTTGACAAAAGAAACACAGCATCCCCTTCTAACCAAGTCCAAACTGAGAAGAAAGATGTCACATGCTATAACTGTAAAAAGATAGGTCATTACTCTCAAGAGTGTCCTGAACCAAAGAAATCGAGAAACATTTCAACCCAGAAGAAGCTATCATATTCTAAAGATATCATACATAGTTCAAGGTGTAATTGCTTTAACTGTGCCAAAGCCAAACAAGTTGAAAAGAAGGAACAGGTCATGATAGCAGACCTGTCAAAATTCAGTGATGATGAAAGTGACTCCTCAGACTTAGATAATGACATGGAAGCCATGATATGTCTCATGGCAAATGAAGAAGATGACTCAGAAAGTGAAGAGGAACTTGAAGCTCTTGCAGCTGCAGAGGAACTAAAAGAGGTAAGTGATTTTAATTCTCTTGACCTTGAAGGTCTTAAAAATTTAGCTTGTACTTTGTTTATTCAGAGAAAGAAAGAAGAATCAATCCTTAGGGTCTTGATAACTGAAAATTTACAATTTTCTAAGGACCTAGACAGCCTTAAAACCAAAAATGCCCTCCTTGAAACACAAAACCTCTCTCTTCAAAACCAGAATAAGCAGCAAGTAGATGAGATAGTAGACCTTCATGCTGATGTCTTCAATGCAAGAAACAATCAACTTCACATTAGCAGTCAACTCAAAGAACTCAACCTCAGAATAGAGGCACTAAATGATGAGAACCAAACATTCAAAAGAAAAATCGAGTCTTGGAACAAGTCAAGTTCAGCAATGTCACATTTCCTATACACTCAAAGTCATCCATTTGTCAAAATTGGACTAGGTGCAAACAACCCAACCTTGGTTGAATACAAACTACCTGAAGGTGAAAGGAAACTAGAGAAAATGTTACTTGTCAAGATGGGAGACAAAACTATAAGAAAACCCATCTATCCTGTCCAAACAAAATAGGATGTATACCAGGCTCAAGGAGAAATGAAGGAGGTCAGCTATCATGATCAAGCATCCAGTGGAAATGTTCAAATGACCAACCCCATCAACAAAATTATTACCCCAAGTCCTCCAAAGCAATCTCAAACTTGGAAGAACAATCAATCTGGTCAGTACAACTACAGACAGCAGACCTATCAAGGTTACTTTAGAAGACAGCAGACCTATCAAGGATATCCAAAAAGATAGCACACTTACCAAAAAGAAAACAAAGGAAGAAAAGGTCAAAACTACAGATCTTCAAGGTTACCTAAAGCCCATACCTCACCCAATTCATATAACCCTCACCCTCATCACAACTACTATCATCAACAATTCATAATGACACCCTACATGTACCAAATCCTATCTTACCTGAACTCCTTCAACCAAAAACCTTTTATCCCAAAGAACAATAACCCTCCTAAGAAAATTGTGAAAGTTTGGGTCCCTAAGGCTGTATAACCACCTGGACCCATAATTCAAAGGGGACCATATTTATTTTTCTTTATTTGTTTTGTAGGAATTTAATAAAGGAGTCTGGTACCTAGATAGTGGCTGCAGCAGACACTTGACCTTCAACAAGAAATGGCTTCAGAACTTCATTCCAAAACATGGCCTTAATGTTGTTTTTGGAGACAACTCTCAAGCCATAGTCAAAGGACATGGAGACTTAATCACAAAAAGCATTATATTATCAAATGTCTCCTATGTGGAAGGTCTCAAGCACAATTTGATTAGCATCAGTCAGATCTATGACAAAGGATTTTATGTTGTGTGCTCTCATAACCTGTGCAAGTAAAGATTCCAATGATGAAATCATCCTAACTGGATTCAGAAAAGGAAATGTGTACTGCATATCCCTCGAAGTGACTAAATCTTCTAATGCCATGTGTCTACTATCTTATAATCAGTCTGATTTGGCATGGCTCTAGCATAAGAGATTAGCTCACTTGAATATTAAAAGCATAGCCAAACTTGCATCTTTCAAACTTGTTAAAGGAATTCCAAAGAAATCCTTCAAAAAGGATAAACTGTGCAATGCTTGTCAGTGTGGAAAGCAACAAAGGACTTATTTTAAAGCCAAAAATAGATTGGATAAAAAAACGCCACTTGAACTTATTCATATGGACTTATTTGGACCAGTCAGGACTAGAAGCCTTGGAGGAAAAAGATATTCTCTTGTGATAGTTGATGACTTTACAAGATTTTCTTGGATCATTCTCTTGGAATCCAAATCAGAAACTCTTGGTCAATTAGTAAAATTGATAAATCAAGTGCAAAACCTCAAAAGCATCAAAGTGATCAGAATAAGGTCAGATCATGGTACTGAATTTGAGAACACTGGTGTTGAAGAATTTTGCATTCAGCAAGGAATAAGTCACAACTTTTTAGCCCCTAGAACTCCTTAACAAAATGGAGTAGCTGAAAGAATGAACAGAATAATTTGTGAAGATGCTAGGACTATGTTATCTGAAAAAAACCTTCCTAAGTATTTTTGGGGAGAAGATGTTACTACTGCAGTATATGTTCAGAATAAGACTTTGATAAATAAACATCATATGAAGACTCCCTATGAATTGTGGAATGAAAGAACTCCAACTATCTCTTACTTTCATGCTTTTTTGAAGTAAATGTATCATTCACATTAATGGGAAGAATAATTTGGACAAATTTGAGTCCAAAAGTGATGAAGGAATTTTTCTTGGCTACTCTACAACTAGCAAGGCATATAGAGTTTATAATAGAAGAAGAATGGTGGTTGAAGAGTCCATTCATGTGGATTTTGATGAATCTCCCAGTGCCTGGGATTTAAAAATTAATGAGTTTGATGAAACTCTAGGAAATGTTGATTTTCTGCCTGAACCATCACCCATTATTTCTTAAAATTCCAAAAATGACTAACTCGACTATCTTCCTTATAATCTACCCAAAATCTCTCCTGAACCATTTCCACCCTTCAGCAACCTCAAAATCAATGACAATCAACCTTTGCCACCAGTTGCTCAGTCTGGAACTGCTCTCACTAACCCTGTTCTCATTCCTGATAATAGTCCTACTGATGATAATAGACCTACCAATGATAATAGACCTACTACTGATGATAGACCTATCACTAAAAACAGACTTGGGATAAATTGTGAACCTAGCACATCCACTCAAGATCCATCAAAACCTGATCCACCTATACCAATTCCTATATCCAACATCTATATTGATCTCCCCATTGCCAGAAACTACAACAATAATCACCCTGAGTCATTAGTAATTGGTGATATTGCCAGAGGAGTTCAAACAAGGTCAAACATTTAAGATGAAGCCCTGTATAGTGCCTTCATATATCAAATGGAGCCAAAGAAGATCAATGAAGCCCTACTTGATGCAGACTGAATTGAAGCAATGGAGGAAGAACTTGAACAGTTTGAAAGGAATAAAGTATGGAAACTTGTCCCTAAACCTAAAAACCAAACTGTAATTGGAACTAGATGGGTGTTCAGAAACAAGATGAATGAAGATGGTACAGTCATAAGAAACAAAGCAAGATTGGTAGCTCAAGGCTAGAGACAAGAAGAAGGAATTGACTATGATGACACCTATGCTCCAGTGGCTAGACTTGAAGTAATTAGGTTGTTTCTTACCTACTCATCATCCAAGAATATGACTGTATATCAAATGGATGTTAAAAGTGCATTCCTGAATGGAATTCTTCATGAAAAGGTATTTGTTGCACATCCTCCTAGTTTTGAATCCCCTAAATTCCCAAATCATGTCTATAAATTGGATAAAGCTTTGTATGGACTCAAACAAGCCCCTAGAGCTTGGTATGAGACTTTGTCCAACTTTCTACTTGAAAAAGGATTTATAAAAGGGCAAATTTATACGACCTTGTTCATCAAAAAGTCCAACCAAGATATCTTACTTATTCATGGATGATATTATATTTGGTTCAACTAATGATGAATTATGCAAGGAATTTGGATCAACCAGCAAGAGAAATTTGAAATGAGCATGATAGGAGAGCTCACATTCTTTTTGGGTCTGCAAGTCAAACAATTGCCCAATGGAATCTTTATAAATCAAGAGAAATATACTAGAGATATGTTGAAGAAAATTGATATGCAAAATGTATCCACAGCCAAAACTCCTCTATCAACAACTAGAAAATTACATGCAGATCCTGAAGGCCAGAGTGTGAATCAAACTTTGTATAGAAGTTTCATTGGATCTCTTCTCTATGTCACTGCTTCAAGACCTGACATCATGTTCAGTGTTTGCTTATGTGCAAGGTTTCAAGCAGATCGTAAAGAATCACACCTAACAGCAGTTAAAAGGATTCTAAGATATCTTACTATTTATGAGATTTGGTACCCTAAAGAATCTCCTTTATCTCTCATTGGATATACTGATTCAGACTATGCTGGATGCAACTTGGATAGGAAATCCACCAGTGGCAGTTGTCAGTTTCTGTGCTCAAGAATTATAAGTTGGTGTAGCAAAAAACAAACATCAGTTGCTACATCAACTGCAAAATCAGAATATGTTGCTGTTGGACTATGTTGTTCACAAGTCCTTTATCTCAGAAATCAACTAGAAGATTTTGGAATTTATCAAAATCATATTCTTATTTTCTGTGATAACACAAGTGCAATTGCAATGACTGAGAATCTAGTTCAGCACTCCAAAACAAAGCATATTGAAGTAAGGCATCACTTCATAAGGGATCATGTAAAAAGGGTGATATATGCCTTTCATATGTATGCACCGAGAATCAACTGGCTGACATTCTAAAAAAATCTCTGGATGAACAAAGGTTTGGTTATTTAGGAGCAAATATGGGGATGCTAAATATGCCAAAATAGATAAAAAGGGAAATTTTATTCATAAACTTAGCGGAGTACAGTACATAAAAGGGGTACAACAACAAAAAGTGCCTTAAAAAGGTCACCTAACCCCTACAAACTAAAAGGGAGCTTAAAAATGAAAGTTGCTCCAGTTCCTACCAAGATAGCCGACCTCTCCACAAGGTCCACTATCTTCCTAACAACTGACCTACTTTGTTATTAGTCCATCAACTCCAGCTACAAAGGAACATTCTGCTGAAGTTTCCTCATCCTCTTTCATTCCTCCATATAAGGTCCCAACAAAAGGCTGACCAGACTCATCAGTTATCTCTAACATGAGTCTACTATCCCATCTCCATGACTCAACTCCATGGGCAGACTGATTTGATGAAGGCCATACAGTCCTAGGCCACCAATTCCTTATTTCCTGAGGGTTAGGCAAACTATCTAGAGGTGATGAGAAGCTGAAATGGCCAGAAGAATTATGGCTCTCAATAAAGACATAAGCCTCATTAGACCTGAAGCTTCCCTCTTCCTTCTCCCCTGATCTGAAAGGACTACAACAAGCAAAATGCTTGCTTGAAAGAAGGGAAAATGAACTATTCTTGGTGTAAGAACTACCATCATAATAATCCCCTTGTCCTTCTCCTCTCCCCCCTCTCTTTTCTATCTCTACATCTTCCTTCCTCTCCATCTGTAAAAGATCAAACAAAGACCTATGAGGTCCTTTGTCTTCCTTAATGTCTGACATCTTGGATTTTCCTTTGCCTATGTCATACCTTCTCTCAACCTCCTCTCCCCTCTTCAGTTTCTTTCTTTCTTCCTTGATAAATTCATCTATGGCATGGAGCCACATCTCTTTCTTGATTGATCTTTCCATCAACTCTACCTTCTTCATTGGATCATTTGGAAGAAGTTGGTCTACCTCCTGCTCACTAACCAATACCTCCTGAGCCTGATATTCCCTATACTCCTTTAATAACTTCTCATCTACCCTATCTTCCTCCTTCTCCTTAAACTTCAACTTCTTGACAAGATCTGACATCTTGCTTGGGCTAAAAAGATTTGTGAGTCTGCCCATTTTTTTGAAAAAGGTGAAGAAACAAGGTCTACTATCTTACTATGAGCAATCTTTATCTGAATATTTGTTGTTATGATGTATAATTCACCAACAATAGTTCTTATATAGAGAGATTTCACTTTAGTTAATTCATCTCGAGAATCAATGTTATAGATTCAATGATGATAGTAGACCTCAAAAGATGTATTCCAGTAAGGTTGATTTGATATGATAATTAATCTTGCCGCTTGACTATACTGAGTTATAGTTGAATATTGGACATAACCATGTCAATATTTATTATGGTAATAAAGAATGTTTGCTCAGTTCACGCTATGTCCTCTGCGTAAGTATAAAAAGGAGTGAAGTTACTGTTTCAACAGTTATAATTTGATGAGTCACCTGCTTGCTTACGTCGCTTGCAAATTTATTGTAAAAGGCATATCCTTTCAACTTATTTCAGTTGTCTCTTAACCCTTTATAAACCACCATTACATCTACACCAATTACTCTTCTTAAACCATTCTTCTCCTTTCAAACAAAAGTTACCGTTACAACCTCTGTTTCTCCCTTTCAAACCCTAGAAAAATGAATTCCTCATCTGCTCATGGCTACCTGATCAAGCGATCGTTCTACCCTAATCCTGCTAGTGGATGGATTGGAGAGCTTCTTACAAATTCTAAATTGAAGGCCTTTATGGAGGCCAATCCCCCAATTCTTCCTCTGCTCTGCTCCCACATCTACGATAATGGAGTTTTGACAAAGCAATTCAACATTAAATTTTCTCTTCGAGGTACCTCCTACACTATATCCCCTAGTGATGTTGCTTCTACTTATGGCACTTCTAATGAACCCAACATGATAACAAATATTTGGGATTCCAACATCAATTACTCTTCTCAAACTGCAAATATAGAGGGATGGCCTGCTTACCATACTGATAAACCTGTCTATAAAAAGTTCCTTTCTCCCCAATTCTCTACTCTAGCTGATGTAGTAATGAAAGGTTTATGTGGAAAGACCTCATCTCACCATGTTATGAGCCCTAGTGAGTGGAAACAATTGTTGTGTCTATTACATACAGTTTAAACCACAAATTGGAGCTTTGTGTTGTTGTCTAATTTTAGACTTAGGTCTGGCCATCATCCCCTTAAAACCAAAACCAAATCCTCAACAAATCCAGGTTTATGAGTGGGATTTTGTTTCACCTTGGGAGAATAATGAGAGTTAGAGTCCATGTCCCCTATGATAGGGAAGCAACCCATCACAGATATAAGGTATTTAGCATTCATACCTTCTCATACAAACAACAGGGTAGGGTATAGGAACCCATTGAAGATCAACCAGATCCTGATCAACATGATGATAACTCACCTTCCATGTCTCATCTCAATTTGGTAGTGACCTTGAAAGGGAAACCCTAGCTAAAATGGCCCAAAGGTTTAAAGGAAAGGGTAGGAAAGATAAAGGACCCAAGATAGTAGACCTGGATGATGATCCTACTGACCATGAACCCTTGGCCAAAATCATTCCTCCCCTACTTCTTGAAGCTCCTCCACCCTCTACTCCTGGTCCCAGCACCACTCAAATGCCCCCTCCCTCCTCTAAAATTTCCTTTGTTTACAAAAGATCCAAAGCCAAACCTAAACACTAACCCTTACCCATTCCAGAAAAATCCAAACCCCAACCTTCCAGAAAATCCAAGAGACTACAAAAGGACAATTAACCCATTGAATTAGATGAGGTTCCCCTAGTCTCAGTCAGACCTCTGAGTAATAAAAGAAAGGTGATTATCCCTGAAGAAGAATCACCAACCCAGTCTCCATCTATCTCTCCTCCTGAACCATTTGACTTTGACCCTGCTCATCATAGTTCATCAACTGAGACCCTCAGTTCAGGAGCCCAGGAAGCTGCAGAAGCTCTTAAAACCTTAACTCAATCTCAAACCTTAACTCAATCTCAAAACCTTAGTTGAAACAAAAAGGGGGAATGACTTTGTTGAAATCATTCAGGAACAGATAGTAGACCCTGGTAAAACTAGGTCCATGACAGTTGACCTTGCACAAACTCTTCCCAACCCTCCTAGATCTATTCCTTCCACCCAATTAACCATTGAGAGGCCTGTTCAACCTTCTCCCCCACCCCTTCCTGTCTCATCTGGCAAGGGAAAATCAATCATAGTTGAGGATAACCCATTTGATAAAGAAGCTTATTATGCTCTGTCTGATATGGGTAAAATTGCCAAGTTCCATGAACTTGAAGAAAAATTTGGTTTTGATGTTACATGGAAGAGACTTGGTCTGGACAAAACTCCCCCTACTGGTCAATCTTCCTCCTCCTCTTACTCTTCCAGAGTTGATGATCCTCACATTCATACAAATTCCTCTTTTGAAATCATCACTCCTGGACCATATAATCCTTCAACAGATCCCTTCTTTTCAACCAATTTGATCAATCTCTACTATACACCTCCCCCTTGGTTCATTTCTCATCCAGTTGACTTCTTTATCCCATCCATTCTCCCTCTTGGTCTTTCATTTGACCATCTTGAGTTTCCCCAAGAAATCTTTAACTCAGCTATCTCCAGTCAGTATTGGACCCACTCAAAATCCCAACTACAAATGACTGCTAGAGAGCTTGCTGGGAGAATCTTTTTTGTACATAATGAGTGGAAAATATTTAGACTGTCTCTAAACCAATTCTATATCCATGAGACTAGCCTGATTCCTTCAAGCCTTAATGGAGGCAAAATGGTTCAATGGGAAAAATTCTTCTCCCAGTGGTTATCTCCCAATCTCAATGAAGGTCTCCATATGCAATCTGGAGTTGTTTTAACAAAATGTATTGATCTCACCAAGGTCATTTATTGGAAGTTAGTTTCTGAGAAAATATTTGGGTTTCATGCTTTCAAGAGACTGTTTGGAGGAATTCTTCCCATCTCTACTATCTTCCCAAATGAACCATCACTTCAAGAGCCCTTCCATCAATAGTCTTGCCCTCTCATTCCTGATCCAATTATGCCTACATATCCATCCACATTTCCTGCTGCCACTCATGAAGACATCAATTCAGTTGGGAATTATGTGAGAGTTCAAATGAAGGGACTAAGACAGGACTTGACAAAGTTGGTTCAAGAAACTCTTGCTGGCAGGATAGTTGACCAGACTGAAGCCAGTTCCCAACCCAAAAATTTCAGAGAATTCTCTCAACCTCAAGAAATCTTCACCCAGGATCAACCATCATCAAGAGGACAATCTTCAACAAGACAACTTCTACTTGGCCCTGCCCCTACAGTCTCAAGGAATCTAGGAAAGAAGGAGCCATTGCTAAAGAAGAGCCAACTTATCAACTATGGCATTCAGTATGATGATAGGATGAGTCTCACTTGGAACAACAAACAGTACTACTTCATATTCAACAAGAAGCTACTCCATCTACTGAATCTTGAAAGAGAAAGACATCTGACTGCAGTAGACCTTGGAGAAGCCCAACCAGAACCAGATTATCAAAGTGAAGATAATATTGAAGCCCTATTTCACTAAGTATTTTTTTCTCAAAACTTTTTGTTAAGTCTTTATACAATGTTTTATAATTTTTGGATGTAAACTTAAAACCTTTGCATCTCTCTTATGATCTAACTTTGTTATGTCTTGAGTTCTCTTTACAGATTATGTTTTACTTCTCTTCTTAATTATTTCCCAAAAAAGGGGAAATTGTTAGAACCCTAGTTTCTTAACTAAGTGTTTTGACAAATAATTAAAGAACTTGAAATATATTATCAAGAAGTAAACTGGAAATCATCAAGTCTTCACTGGTCCACTATCTTCACATAACGAGATAGCTAACCTTCAAGCTAGCAGACCTTATCACAGTTGCCAACTAAGATTCCAGTCAAAGTCAAACATGTCTTAATCATTGTTCACAAACTTTACTCCAGTCAAAAATTAATGACTGACATATGCATTTCCAAGATGTTGAAGACCGTTGGAACTCAAACGGATATAATATGAAGACCTATAAAAAGAGCTCTACTCTACTGAAGTTAATACCTGAGTCCTTGGCCATTTTTCATACAACTTGATTAAAGATTTTAAGCAACTCAATTGTAAAGCACACTTGATATTTATAAATCTGTGCTAAAATAGATAAGCAAATATAGATCTCACATAGTGACATAAGAGCCATCTTAGAGATCACCAAACCCTCACATTTGTGAAACATTTTTCTTTTTTTTTTTCTGTACTTTGCAACAAGTACAAAGCTTAATTAGTGAGGCTAATTAGGCTGGAAAATTCTGAGGGAATTTTCTTGCAATTGATTGTAATTTCTTGACGAAGTATTATAGTGGATTGCTTCTTCACTGTTGAGGACAGTGAAGCGTGGATGTAGGAGGGTTGCAATACTCTGAACCACGTTACATCATTGTGTTTGTGTCCCATTTACTCACACTTATTCACACACTTATCACTTTTCATTTACTCATTCATTTCTTCTATTTATTTCATTATTATTCCACTGCATAACTCAACATAACACACTGCACCTCAAGATAGTCGACCTACTCTGCCAAGATAGTCGACCTCTTGTGAACTAATATCTACCTGTTTAAAGTGTGTAAGTACAACAGGTTCTTTCAAAAACTACAATTGATATTTGGGATGAGCCTCCGGACTTTGTGTAGTGTCGTCACAATTATTATTTTGATTGAAAATGATTTTTTCGGTTGCTAAAAAAAATTTCAATTTCGGTTATGTTTTATTTTATAAATTTACAATGAGATATAAGAAGGATTAATTATGTATATTTCTCACTAAAGTTTCCTGTAGACAACTTTTCATATTTTTTCTCAATCTAACAAAAAATTGAATAATCATTTTGGCACTACTTAAGTACATATGTCCTTCAAAAAAATATATCATTTTATTTTAATGATCAACTTTATTATTATCTTCATAAACATTTAAAAAATTAATTACTTATATTAATTTTTGTAATACATCAATAACAAGTTTTATAATTTTGTAAGGATAATAATTTTTTTATAAAAATAAATGTCAAGGTTCAATCGATTTTACCACCCCCCACCCCCGGTTCCCAAGTCCCTAAATGTATGTCCATTTTCAAGATGATTTATTCCAAAATGAATTTTTTTTTAAAAAAAAAAACAAATTTGCTAGTCTATTTACGCATTAAAACTATTTTTTTGAAAAACGATAACAAGAATATTTATGAATCGTTAGCATTTAATTATTTAATTTATTATAAGTAGAGTTTTTCAGAATATCCTCTAAAATAAATTTGGACGTTCATTTAGGGACGTAGGGAGTAAATCAAAATGAAAATCAACCTAACTTTTCTCTGTTGTTGCCGTGATAAAAAGACTATAAAGTAAAAGAATATTATTTTTAATTTTTGAAATCTAACTTTAAGAAATCTAGAGACGTATCAAATTATAAGATTTGTGGTATAAAAACAAAACATATTTGTACAAAAGTTCTCTCAGAAAGTATCTTTAGTATTGACAACTATAAAATTATAAGATTTGTGGCATCATAAGATCTAAGGGCCGAACGTCTATATATATATATATATATATATATATATATATATATATATATATAGGGTCATGCTCTCATGAGAACTCAATTACATGAGAACCATGAGAACCAATGATAGCCATTGGATTAGACACAAATCAAGGGTTTAGATTACTTTTTAGTTTAAAACTTCGGTGGCATTCTTGTAATTAGGTTGACAAACAAATGGAAGGGCAAAATACCATTTGTGTTCCAGAATTTTCCACGTCATCACCCAAAATTTCCCTAAATTTTCAAAATTAAATATCTCATTAATTATAAATCGAAAAAATAATCCGAGAACACTGATTTTTTTGTCTCGACGAGACGAATCAAACTACATCCCTGAAGATAGGGTTTTGAAAAAATAATATTGAACAACGTCAAATTTTTAAAATACGCTTAGATACAATATGTGTTTGCCTATTGTATCTAACTGGATTGTTATGAACATTGTATTGGATACAAATGACTATTTAGCTATTGTATCTAACAGCAATGTGTCAACATTGATGTTGGATACAATAGGTGTTTGCCTATTGTATCTAACTGAATTGTTATGAACATTGCTATTGGATACAAATAGCTATTTAGCTATTGTATCTAACAGCAATGTGTCAATATTATTGTTGGATACAATAGGCGTTTGCCTATTGTATCTAACTGAAATGTTATGAACAATGTATTGGATACGATAGATATTTAGCTATTGTATCTATATAGCAATATGTCAATATTGATGTTGGATACAATAGGTGTTTGCTATTGTATCTAATTGTATTGATATGAATATCGCATTGCATACAACAGGAGAGTAGCTAGTGTATCCAATAACAATATGTATGAAAATTGATGTTAGATACAAATAGTTATTTAGCTATTGTATCTAACAGCAATGTGTCAACATTGTTGTTGGTTACAATAGGTGTTTGCCTATTGTATCGAACGGAATTGTTATGAACATTGTATTGGATACAAATGGCTATTTAGCTATTGTATCTAACAGCAATGTGTCAACATTGCTGTTGGATACAATAGGTGTTTGCCTATTGTATCTAACGGAATTGTTATGAATATTGTATTGGATATAAATGGCTATTTAGCTATTGTATCTAACAGCAATGTGTCAACATTGCTGTTGGATACATTAGGTGTTTGCCTATTGTATCTAACTGAATTGTTATGAACATTCTATTGGATACAAATAGCTATTTAGCTATTGTATCAAACAGTAATGTGTCAACATTGCTGTTGGATACAATAGGTGTTTGCCTATTGTATCTAACTGAATTGTTATGAACATTGATGTTGGATTCAAATAGCTATTTAGCTATTGTATCTAACAGCAATGTGTCAACATTGCTGTTGGATACAATAGGTGTTTTCTTATTTTTTTCTAACTGAGTTGTTATGAACATTGATGTTGGATACAAATAACTATTTAGTTATTGTATCTAACATCAATGTGTCAACATTGCTGTTGGATACAATAGGTATTTTTCTATTGTATCTAACTGAATTTTTATGAACATTGTATTTGATACAAATAGCCATTTAGCTATTGTATCTAACAGCAATGTGTCAACATTGTATTGTATATAATAGGTGTTTGCCTATTGTATCCAACAACAATGTTGATACATTGCTGTTAGATACAATAGCTAAATAGCTATTATATCCAATACAATATTCATAACAATTTAGTTAGATACAATAGGCAAACACCTATTCTATCCAACAGCAATGTTGACACATTTCTGTTAGATACAATAGCTAAATAGCTATTTGTATCTAACAACAATGTTCATAACAATTCAGTTAGATACAATAGGCAAACACCTATTGTATCCAACAGCAATGTTGACACATTGCTGTTAGATACAATAGCTAAATAGCCATTTGTATCCAATACAATGTTCATAACAATGCAGTTAGATACAATAGGCAAACACATATTGTATCTAAGCGTATTTTAAAAATTAGACGTTGTTCAATATTATTTTTTCAAAACCCTATCTTCAGGGATGTAGTTTGATTCGTCTCGTCGAGACAAAAAAATCAGTGTTCTCGGATTATTTTTTCGATTTGTAGTTAATGAGATATTTAATTTTAAAAATTTAGGGAAATTTTGGGTGATGACGTGGCAAATTCTAGAACACACATGGTATTTTGCCCTTCCCTTTGTCTGTCAACCTAATTACAAGAATGCCACCGAATTTTTAAACTAAAAAGGTAATCTAAACCCTTGATTTGTGTCTAATCTAATGGCTATCCTTGGTTCTCATGATATTTAGGTTCTCATTTGAGCACCTACCTATATATATATATATATATATATATATATATTAAAGTTGGTGAGAAGGGCTATAGCTTTGACACATAGACAAACATAGGTTAAAGCTTCATTTGTGTGAAGCCACATCATCACTATCCTAAATGTGTGTGACTTTTGATATTCTCATTATTAGCTAATACTATTAGCTCATAATAATAGTTATGATATAAGATAACTATTACTATTAATAGTAATAGTTAACTATAATAATTATTATACAAGTTAACTATTACTATTAATAGTATTAGTTAACTATAATATTACTATAATAGTTACTATACAAGTTAACAATTACTATTAATAGTATTACTTAACTATAATAGTTACTATACAAGTTAACTATTATTATTAATAGTATTACTTAACTATAATAGTTACTATAAAACTATTACTATTAATAATATTACTTAACTATAATAGTTACTATAATAGTTAACTATTACTATTAATAGTATTAGTCAACTATAATAGTTACTATAATATATAACTATTACAATTAATAGTATAATTAACAATAATAGTTACTATACAAGTTAACTATAATGGTTACTTTATAAATTAACTATTACTATTAATAGTATTAGTTAATCATAACAGTTATAATATATGTTAATTTTTACTATTAATAGTATTAGTTAATCATAGTAGTTACTATATAGCTTAACATTATTATTAATAATATTAGTTAATTATAATAGTTACTATAAATATCAATAAGAATTATTAATAGTATTAGTTATTGATATTATTATATAGATTAATTTTTACTATTAATGGTTTTAGTTAAGATGATGTTTACTATTTTAGTTACCTATAATTAAAAAATTATTTTTCATATACAATATATTTATATTATAAAAAAATATTATGCTACTTTATTAAATAAAAATATAAAAAGAGTAAAATGCAAAAAAATAGCAACTTAGTTACCCCGTACAGAGCACGGGTTACCCACTAGTTGCTTATAAGTTACAACAACCAAGCGCAGATCCACAAGTGGGGAATATCTTTGTGCATCGATGA
Source organism: Campanula takesimana (assembly GCA_026119855.1). Classification (NCBI taxonomy): domain Eukaryota; kingdom Viridiplantae; phylum Streptophyta; class Magnoliopsida; order Asterales; family Campanulaceae; genus Campanula; species Campanula takesimana. Next base: position 1,136,949 of record JAOWBW010000046.1, read on the forward strand.
CATAAATATCAAAACTATTAACTAATACTCTCTCGGTCTCAATTATTTTGGCCACTTTATAAAAGCTCTTGGTTTTAAGAAAGTTCAATAAATGTTTTATTCAAATTATTGTTTTATGTCTGTGCCCCTACTTTAATTATCCCTTGTAAATGTAAAAGGTAATAATGATATTAGTTAAGTAGTGATGTAATATAAGTGACCAAAAAATTGAGACAAACAAAAAAAAAAAAATGTGATCAATATAAACGAGACTGAGAGACTAAAAGAGTAATGTAAACGGAATGTAGTATTAAATTAGTAATTAGGAGGGAGAAAATAGCTCCTGCGATTACAAAATAAAGGCTACTTGTTGTTTTACAAGTTGAATTCGGCAATCAGCTACTTATATAAGCTGGGCAACAGCAACAGCTTGTAATTATTATGCAACATTTTATCTAAAAAAAAAAAAAGGAGAAAACGGAAAATTAGGAGTCAACTCTCAACGAATAAAGTTCCGGCAATAATTTTAGGTGTATTAAATTATTTTAACGAAAATTTAAAATTTATTAGTGATATTGTTATTAATAGTGTATTAATTATTATTTTTAGAACTTTATTATTTTTTATCATTAGATCGGGTTACTCAAAAATAAATTATATTGAAAAAATAACTTTACTTGAAGGAAGAATATATACTCCATCCGTCTCCGTTTAAGGTTCTTAGTTTGACTTTGCACGGTTATTAAGAAATCAAGTAAAAGACAAAGAAAAATGAGTCAACAAAAGTAGGGAGGTGAGGATATAATTGTCCAAACATTATTCATAAAGCAAATGTGTGGAAAGTAAGTTATGTAAGTAATGGTTTTTTTGTAATTAGATAAACTTTTTGGGGGCAAGTTTCTACAAAGAACTATTCATTCTTTTCCATTTATGGAACAAAGCAACTAAGAACTTTAAACTGGGACAGACTAAAAAAGAAAGTAAGAACCTTAACTGGGACTGGGATGGACTGGGACGGAGGGAGTAATACGGTTGTTGTGTTTATACTCAAAAGGGACGTTTATGGACCAGGGAGGAGGCCAACCCTTAATTTCTGCTTTAATTAACTTCCACAAGTTACTGTTAATTTAAGATTATTTTGCTGACCCTGGCGGGGTTGTAGGTTGGTAAAAGGGGACATGATATTCAACAAAACAAGTTGTTCGACGTTCTAGAGCTGAGCTAGTGCTTTATGCCGGCTGAAAAATATAGAAACACAGATAAAATATACTCCGTAACTCGTATATCATAATTAATATATGCGACGGATTTCGATTAGAGAGAAAATGGGTTTGCCCCGCCCCGCTCATAGGGGTCAAACCATTTACTCTCCCAACGACGAGATCCGTCTCATGTGTGAGACCGTCTCACACGAGTTTTTGTCAAAATGAAGCCTTTTGGAAGTTGACCCAAAAATTGTTGGAAAAATGTGTAAATGTGTGAAGGAAATTGCGCACGTTTCCTAAAGAAAATCATTTGTTGATTTTCATGAATTAATGACTCCTTACTGTAAGGACATGGCTTGCAACACAAGTCATTTAGACTTCCATTTATAAAATTATGATTATAATGTTAATTTATAAAGTATAGTTGATAATAAAATGTGTAGAAATCCCGGATATATAATTACCTAATTGTGATGGGCAAAAGGGTAATATAATATCACTAAGCTTCTTGAAAGGGTGTAGTCCCTAGGTGAATTGACACAATGTTTCCTATCTAAAGGCCCTTCCATCAAGCCTAGAAACAACTATTCATTCTTGTTATCTCTCCTAAATTCTCTTCACATTATTGAAGTACTTGAGAGATTAAGAAGTCACTATTACTTAGAAGATCTTCATTCCCTACTTCTTCTTCTTCATCTTATTTCTCCCTACATCATCCATAGATTCAACAGGTATATATTTTATCGCTTCCGCTTCATCTCTTCCTCAATCCTATTCTAAAGTGAGTGTGGCATTCAGGGATTAAAATTGTTCCAACAATTGGTATCAGAGCCTGGTTCATCTTTAGTTTAAGTTTGAGTTCTTTTTTTTTTGAAAGTGTATACTTTCAATTTTGATTCATTTTCCCTGTTGAATCATTAAGTTTTGATGTTGATTAGGGACTCTAATTCGTTCATAGAGCACTGATAATCATTATCTAAAATTCAGAAAAGGTTTGAAAGTTTTGTTCATTAAAACTAAATGGTTCAAGTGTGACTATCCCTTCATAACATGGTTTTATGTTTTCGTGCATACCATGTAGATCTACTCACTTGATTCCACTAAATTTTAAAGCAAGATTATCCCTATATAACGTGGTTTTATGTTTTAAGGACATACCATGTGGATCTACTTGCAATTCATTGATTTTGGGAAAGTTTGAACAAAATTCAGAAGTACAGAAATCGTCTTGCTCGGCCGAGTCCTTTGTTTTGAGCGGCCGAGCGTATGAAAAGGCGCGAACTGCTCGGCCGAGTTTTGAGATCTGCTCGGCCGAGCACATAAACAGGCGCCAAAAATGGCATAAACTGGTCGGACCTTTGGTCGAGTTCAGTCCGGTTCTCTTGAATACCCGGTCGGGTTTTTTGGTTTTGCCCGGTCGGACCAAGACTTGCGCGGCCGAGCATTTGGTTTTGCACGGTCGAGCATTGTATGTCAAATAAGGCATTTGTTTCTGATTAAGGTGCTCGGCCGAGCACATCATATGACTCGGCCGAGCAGCTCGGTCGAGCGTTTTGTTTAGAGCGGCCGAGCATAATGTGACAAATTGACCAAAACATTCTGATTAAGGTGCTCGGCCGAGCACTTCATAAGACTCGGCCGAGCAGTTACTGTTCACAGGTTTTGGACTTTTCTAAGTTTTGCACTATTTTGTTTTTCCCTTGGAACAAAACCTACATTATTTCAAACCTAAAAAGTTATGATTAATTATATCCTTTGACAATTTTATTCATTGTTTAAATAATATTGTCGCCTAAGTGATTTACGTTATTTAAACCCTTAAATTGTAAAGTGTTGGATGTTTAAGTTAATATGTGAATGACTTGAATTTTCCAAAGAAGATCTTGACATTTGACTAAACTTAGGCATTCATGTGGTAACAAATAAAATGAACATTGGGATATTTTCTTAGGTACTTATGTCGGCCCAAAGGAAGATTAAGTATTTATTAAAATATAAGTTCAAATTACTTGCTACCTAAGGCAATCATTTATGAGTCAACTCGCAATCCAAAGATTAGTTTTGATGTCATGTTGATTGTCTTATTGATGGATTTCGTTGATATAATTAATCATTTTTAATTTTGTAGTTTCTTATTCATGTTTTTGTTTTCATTCTTTTTTGTTCTCAAAACCCAACAGATTTACTTATTGCTTCATCCGTGATTACTGCTATGAATACTTTACCGATGCTTAACGGGACTAATTTTAAAACTTGGAAAAATAAATTGATGATGATCTTAGGCTATATGGACATAGATCACGCATAAGGGAACCGTTTTCTCTTCCTCTTTCTGATATAAGCACTCAAGAAGATTGCTTAAATAATGAGAAGTGGGAACGGTCCAACCGCGTGAGCCTAATGATCATGAATATAGTTATCCCGGAGACCATTTTGGACGGTGTCTCCAAGGACGTTGATGCTAAAACATTCCTTGATATGATTGAGGGATGTTTGGCATCTACCTCTTCTCATGGGACAAAGAGAAAAGGGAAGGACATTGCGGTTGCAAGTAAAAAAAAGCCTAAGAGATCATCCAATGATCATAAAGAAAATAAATGCTTCTTTTACAAGGACCTTACACACATGAAGTTCGACTGCCCTAAGTATCACGCTTGGCGTGCTAAGAAAGGTATGTCATTTGGTCTTGTTTGTATTAAGGCTAAATTTGGTTTCAATTCCTACATATACATGGTGGTTGATTTTGGTGCAACAACTCACATAAGTATGTTTGTGTAGGATTGCCTGAGTTACCAAAGAACCAGTGAAGATGAGAGATTCATCTATATGGGAGCTGAGAATCCGGTTGAGGTTTTAGGCATAAGGACTCTTTTTCAGTTATTGTTAAGTACTAAGTATTGTTTGTATAAATAATACATTTGTTGTACCGTCATTTAGACGGAATTTAATATATATATATCACAATATTGAATAAAGAAGGTTATTTTGTTCATTTTTTGTGACATTTATTTTAAATCCCAAGGTTGTTGGTACTAGTACTTTGTCAAGTGTTTTTTATTTACTTGACATTATTCAAACAATAAATGTGTCCCTTAAATAATGAAACCAAAACTAGAAAGAAAAAGTTATCAAGTAAAGTTTATATTTTATTAAAGCATAGGCATTTGGGTCATATTTCCAAGAAGAAAATTGATAAGCTTATGTTAAAGGAAAATCTTAAACAAACTTGATAATTTGGAAAAATACTTTTGCATTAAATGCCTTAAAGTAAAATTACAAACATTATAGTATTCTCGAGAGCATCAAGTGTCTCAATGAACTAATGCATTCGGATATTTGTAGGCCATTAATTATTCCTTCATGGAAAAGGTCAACAATAGTTATTATGTTCAAAATGACTAACTCTTAGTTTGAATACATTTATTTGCTTCATAAAATATTGAGTTTGGACGTTGTAAAAGTCTTATAAAGACAAAGTTGGAAATCAACTTTGAAGACTATTAAGAACATTAGGGTCATTCATGATGGTGTATACATCTTTGGAATGATTGTTAAAAGGAACAACGTCTAGGTCCTTTTTACTCGCTATTTTGAAAGAGTGTGGGATTATCTCTCTCTACATTGAGCCGGGTACGCCTAGCATGATTATTGTAATAGAGACATATTGAAATCCTTAAGGATATGGTAATAAGTATGTTTTATACTTCTCTTACCTCACTCATTATGGGCGATACGTTAAAGCCGCAACCTTTATTCTCATTAAAGCTCCCTCTAAGGCTACTAATATAAACCCTTAATGATTTAAGGATGCGTTCCTTATTCGTCCTTAAATCATATTCATTTATGGGGTTGTCTAGCATAAGGATATACTTTATAATTCTACTAAGGGCAAGTTAGACGTAAGATTATTAGTAGTTATTCATGGGGTAAGCCGAGAGAACTAGGGGATATATAAATTTTACAACCCGAAAGTTAGAACGTTTTGAAAAATGAAAAATGCTAGGTTCTTTTAAGGATGTTGAATTTAGTGGGAGAATTTGGAGTAATATTTTGAATTTGAAAAGGAAGAGGAATTCATTTGTATGTAATCCATTTATATACCACTTCCCATAGTTCCAATTGGATATCAAGTTTTGAACTTGACATTCAAGAATAACATACAATTCAAAATAAATATGATTTCCCTATAAATATTGAACAACATGGAAATGTTGATCATAAGAAGGAAATTCAACAACCTCAAAATAAGATAGAACTGGTGCCCTTTGGAAGATCCAATAGAGTAAGAAGAAAGTGAAAATCCGGATAATTATGAAGTGTATATTGCCGAGAATAAAGGACACTTAGGTTTAGTGGGAGATGAGTCTCTCATTTTTCATGAAACCATTAATAGTTCTAATTCTCATATAGTAAATTAATGTCATAAATTAAGGGTTAATATCTATAAGGATAACAACGTTTGGGATCTTGTCCCATTACCTAAAGATGTGAAACCTATTGGGATTAAATTAATCTTTATGACCAAAAGGATTCACAAGGTAATATGGAAATATATAAAGCCCATCTAATTGTTAAATATTTGACTCAAAAGGAAGACATTAATTATAAAGAAAGCACTTTTCCGGTATCTTCTAAAAACACTTTTAGATCATTATGGCACATATAGCATATTATGATCTTGAAGTTTATCAAATGGATATAAAGACAACTTTCCTTAATGGAGACATTGAGTAATATATGGTTGATTTGGATCAAACTAAGCAATTAGTTTGTGAATTTAAAGAAATCCATTTGTTGACTCAAGCTAGTTTCTCATCAATGGTACTTAATCAAGTTATTTTTTGGTTTTGAAAAGAATCTTGATTAAGATTGTGTATACCATAAGTTCAGTGGGAGTAAATTTATAATTTTGGTCTTATATATGGATGATGATTTTGCTTACTAGTAATGATATGAACCTTATTAAGGAAACTAAGAAATTTCTTATTTGAAATAAAAGATCTTGGTAAGGCATCTTTGTATTAAGAATCCAAATTCACCGTGATCACTCACGAGATGTTTTAGGATTATCACAAAAGGCCATATGGAAAGGTATTACAAAAGGTTTAGCATGCAAAAATGTAAACCACATGACACCCCTAATTTTAAAGGAGACATTCTTAGTCTCAAACAGTGTCCTAAAAGTAAATTTTGAATCTAAGTATATGGAAAATTCCCTCTTTACATCAGCAGTAAGAAGTTTAATGTATATGTATATCTTACATTTAATGTTGGGATGTTTGGTCAATACCAAAGCAATCCGGAAAGAACATTAAGTAGCAGCCAAAAGAATGATAGAAGTATTTACAAAACACTAAAGAACTATATGCCTATGTTTTGAAGTCGGATCATCTTGAGATCACTAGGTATTCCGACATTAGTTAAATATATGGCTACATATGTTTTAATGGACTGTAATTTGTCAAAACAAGTGTCGAAAGACCAATTAAGAAATGACTATCAGGTAGCAGTTCTGTACTCTAACAAGAGTTTATGGATTTAGACATTAATTATCTTGTTATAAAGAAAAGAGTACAACATGAACGAAAGGGATACAACTTATAGAAACAAACTCTATTTAGAGGATCCATTTATGAAAGAGTTATCATCTTCAGTGTTTCACGAGCATGTTGCTCATATGGGTGTAACAACTTTTGATAACATTTAGTATAGTGGGAGTTTATGTTGTTCTTTCATTAATTGTTCTATTATTTAAAGTTTTGATCTCATTTGGTTAAGTTGGACTAGTTGGAAGAATATGTATATATTCATTATGATTCCATGCTACACATCTATACTTTTGATCTATGTCATTTAGTTAGATTTGTATACATGATTATTGTGGGTTTAGTTGCGAATCAATTACAACGACTGCCCCTTTAGTCCTATACTTGTATGACTAATGGACGAGATTGTTATAAATGACAATAAAGTGCGCACATTAGGGTTGTCATTTGTGTTATATTCATGATTTAAATGAAGGACTTTGTTTTGCAACCCAAGTGGGAGATTGTAAGGACATGGCTTGCAACACAAGTCATTTAGACTTCCATTTATAAAATTATGATTATAATGTTAATTTATAAAGTATAGTTGATAATAAAATGTGTAGAATTCCTGGATATATAATTACCTAATTGTGATGGGCAAAAGGGTAATATAATATCACTAAGCTTCTTGAAAGGGTGTAGTCCCTAGGTGAAGTGACACAATGTTTCTTATTTAAAGGCCCTTCCATCAAGCCTAGAAACAACTATTCATTTTTGTTATCTCTCCTAAATTCTCTTCACATTATTGAAGTACTTAAGAGATTAAGAAGTCACTATTACTTAGAAGATCTTCATTCCCTACTTCTTCTTCTTCATCTTATTTCTCCCTACATCATCCATGGATTCAACAGGTATATATTTTATCGCTTCCGCTTCATCTCTTCCTCAATCCTATTCTAAAGTGAATGTGGCATTCAGGGATTAAAATTGTTCCAACACTTACATGTTAGTAATAAATTGGTATGTCCAATTTATATAGTGGAAGGTAGGAGTTGAAATGCTCAAAAATGAAAGGGTAAGTTGGGAAGTAGGTTAGTATCCTATCCCATATGGAAAGGGAAGGTAAAAAGGATTCCTATGCTCCTTGTTTAAATGGGCATCCCAATTAGGAAAATGAGGGAAATAATGTTCTAAGACTATTTGTGGGTAAAGTCAAGTGAACTTGTCCCACATTGGTTTAGAATAAAAAAGGTGAGTTAGTTTAAATACAATTAACCTTTTGTATGGTTTAAAATTGTAAAGATTAGAGGCTCTCTCTCGCGCCCGAGTGCACAAGGGGGTGCATATTTCAGTTAAGATTTGCCGATTTGTGCCTCGGACGACTGGACTCATGTGTGCGTGTCCTGCGGACACGAATGAAGTTCCAAATTGGCCTATGCGTGCAAGCTCACTTTTTATATAATTTTTTCGTCACCATTTTGAATTTTCGGCTGGACTGTCTTTGTAACAGTCAAAACAAATACCATTCATTACAGAATTAATTGTATTGATCCCCAGTTTAATTGTGCAATTAATGGGGATCTTTTTTGAGCCGTTTATAATGGCTTCTTCCACAGCCATTTTCAAAAAAAAAAGACACAAAAGCTTTCCACAGTCTCTCATACTCTCGTTGCTAGCGTTTTTCCTTGGCCCTCTTTGCTCTTTCGTGTTGACTTCATCCAGGCATATTTGTTCAGTTCGCCGGAGATCTTAGTGTTAGAGAAATAACAAGACTTGTAAGAAAAGCGGGCAATCACAAGAACACCGATATACATGGTTCACCAACTTGGCTACATCCACGGGGAGGGGAGAGAATATTATTATCAATCTGGAGAAACTATTACAAGATCTCACTACTACTGCTACATGAATTTTGATCACAAAATTCATAACTGTGTAACTGTAGAATTACAGACCTATTCTGAGCACTCTTATAATTTATCTGAGACAAAACTACTAACTTTGATCTAAACTAATGGCCTCTATTTATACCGGTGAAGTCTATCTCAAAGTCTGATAGGAACTTGGAATTCTAGTACGAAACTGACTTGAAAACCTTCCATTTTACGTAACTGCTGAAATCTGCACGAACCTGGAATCTGGATTCTTAGTCCGGTCGGACCTTTTGCCTTGGTCCGGCTGGGTGCCTTCCAAGGTCCGCCCGGATCTACTCCTCTCTATCATGTAGAAATTTCGACATGTTTTGGACTGCCCGGGTCTTGAGTCTGATGTGCCCGGACCCCCTTGGTCCGCCTGAGTCATATGTCAAGGTCCGCCCAGACCTTCCATGCTAGTCTGCCTAGGAATTGCGAAATATTTCTGTTGCTTAATCCTTTAACTTAGCGTCCCAAATTCAAAGGCATTAGCCCAACAATCTCCACCTTGACTTTGAATCTCCATGACAACAAACCTTTTCTCCCCCCCTCGCCTCTTCTGCTATCTAATAGCTGCGAACATTCAGCAAGTCCATACAATGTTGGAACTTGCTTCCCGTCACGGGTTTCGTGAACATATCTGCAGGGTTGTCCGCCGTCCCTACTTTCTTTACCTTTACCCATTTCTCATCCCTTAGAAAGTGATATCTGACATCAATGTGCTTGGTCCTCTCATGATGAACTTGATCCTTGGCCAAACAAATCGCGCTCAAACTACCGCAATAAATAATAGCCTGATCCTGACGTATCCCAAGATCGCTGATCAATCCCTTCAACCATATTCCTTCTTTAGCGGACTCTGTCAATGCCATGTATTCTGCTTCTGTTGTAGAAAACGTCACTGTCGCCTGCAATGTAGCCTTCCAACTGACAACTGACCCACCAAGCGTGAATACATATCCGGTCATCGATCTTCTTGTATCAACATCACCCGAATAGTCCGAATCTGAGAACCCCTTGACTGCACATTCTGCTCCACCTCCATAGATGAGACCGACTTCACTGGTACCCTGAAGGTACCTAAATATCCGCTTCACAGCCTGCCAGTGCTCCTTACCTGGATTACCCATGAACCGACTAACAACACTAACTACCTGTGCAAGATCCGGCCTAGTGCACACCATAGCATACATTAAACTGCCAACTGCACTAGCATAGGGTACTCGAGCCATATACTCTTTCTCCTCAACTGATTTGGGCCCAAACGCAACTGACAACTGTGCATTCGCTGCACTCGGAGTATCTATAGCTTTAGCTGTCAACATACCAAACTTTTCTAAAAATTTCTTAATGTTACTTTTCTGGGATAAGAACAGTTTTCGTTTGGTTCTGCCTCTATAGATCTCTATACCCAGAATTTTCTTTGCGTTGCCCAAATCCTTCATCTCAAACTCTGCGGCTAGTAAACCTTTCAGTTTCTGAATCTCTGACTTCTTGACTGCTGCTATCAACATATCATCTATATAAAGCACTAAATAGATGTATGACCCATCTACCAACTTGTTGTGTCGCGTCCCCGACCCCGCGGGCCCGGAGTGCGCGAGCTGGACGTCGACTTACTAATCAAAATACCAAAATATCGGAGATAAAAATTTCATTTCATATCAAAAGATGATAACACAAGGTTTTGGAAAACAATTTAACAACAACAATGTACTAGTGTAAGCCCCATAAGCTCACACTACAAAATAATAAAATATACAAATCTTAGTGATGTCAAAGTGTGGTACAACTATCCCCAAAAGAGTTACACATTTATATAATGTAAACCCACCAATATACACTTGCCCCAAAAGCTCAACCCTCGCGACGTCCTCGTGATCAGCGAGTCTAATTCCTTGGTACTAGGGGGGGTTAAGGAAAAACAAAGATAAAAAGAAAGGGGGTGAGATAAATCTCAATAAGTTACTAATGCAACTACATGACATGCTAATATGCAATAAGCAATAAACAATAACAAATATCACTTAGCACATAGCATTTATCAATTAACAGATAGCAGCGGAAATAAACAATTAACAAAGGATATTAGCCAAGGTTTCCCAACTGATATAACCAAATAAAGGTCGCTGAGCAGCTTCAATAATCAACAATAAACATCTTCATAGTAGCATGAAAGCTTGAAGAGAAAACCCCCGGTACCGGAACCAATAACCAATATAACATGCCACAAAGGGCAGGAGCCATGCCACAAAGTCATGCTCCAAAACGCCTAGCTAGAATACTCACAAAAGGAGCTAGCTCATCCCATCCAAGGCCAATCTGGATGAGGAAAGAAGGACCAATGGGCGATGCTATACTGGACTTGGCTTGTGCCATTATAGCATTATCCATTGCCTGACTCGATACACAAATAACCAGCTGGACTTTCAAATAAAAGCTAAGTAATAACTCTAGCTTAAATAAACAACCACTGATTCCAAAGTAGGGAACCTTTCCAAATAAATTACCACAAAGGTAAACCAATCCAAACCACACATCAAAGATGGCACATACTCCCAAACGATACTCAATCAAATTCTATAACATTTTAATTCACAAAAGAACCAAATCCAATTAATAAAGTGTTCCACGATGTTAACTTAAGTTAATTATACTTAAACTAGGGGAGTCACTTAGTTTTAAACAAGCAAAAAGGAAGATTTCTGGAACAGGGGGCGGGCGGGCGCCTGGAGGGGGTCGGGCGCGCGCTTGAATGACCAGAAGGTCTTGCCATCAGAAAAAGGCATGTAGGCGGGCGCCTGGTCCAACCCGGGCGGGCGCCTGGTCTACGGGCTGGGAGGAATTCTCAGCTGGGTTCTACCATTTTTTTCTCACCCATTTCACACAACAATCAAAATCAAACACAACCAACCTTCCACCAAGCATAACTACGAACCAAAACAACTTATAACTAGGATGGGGGGCCTAAATAACACCATTTATCAACCAAGATCAAGATTGAATCCCAACATTCATCAAAATCACCATTTTTAACCAAAAACCAAAATAAATTCCAAATAAATCTCAAACTCAATCAAACATCAAATGTATCAATTAAAGCATTATATAAACATGAAATGAACACTTTAGCAAAAAAAATGGGGGAAAAGCAACTTACTTGAATTTTCTCAAAGTTGCCGGAACTCGAATATTTTTAGCCCTGTATGATCCTAACAACGATCTAAATAAGTTTCATGTTTTAAGAAATGAGAAATAACGAGAGGAAGATGGTTAGATTGAAGAGAGAAGGTAGAGAGAAACTTACCCTTTTTCTTGAGCTAGGAAGAGCGAGAGGTTGAGTGTGTGTGTGCTGGGAATGAGGGAGAGGGTAAGGGAGAAGAGGGGAGTAGGGAGGGAGTAGGAGAAGGATTATTTAAAAAGTTACATTTAGGCCCCTCCTCTAATAACCACAGAACTCTAATACTTCCTACTAACAACCAAGACCAAATAATACTACACTAGCACAAATGACCCATTTAAAATGCTAGACATAAATTAATATTATGAGATATAAAATGCACACATAAATAATTAAATAAAATAAATAAATAAATAAATAATTATTTATTAATAAAATAGAGACGGGTTTTCGGGGCGTGACATTCACTCCCCCTTAAAGAAAATTCGACCCGAATTTTAACGAGACTTACCCGAATTAAAAAGCCACGGAAATTTCCTCTCTATCTCATCACGAAGCTCCCAAGTCGATTCCTCAATATTGTGATTCCTCCAAAGAACTCTAACCAACGGAATGCTTTTGTTTCTCAACTCTTGGACTTTGGCATCGAGAATCCGAACCGGTCGTTTCTCGTAAGTCATATCGGGCTCTATATCCTCCGGTAACCTCGGTAACACGTGAGATGGATCATGAACATACTTCCGAAGCATAGAAACATGAAAAACATTATGTAACCGGTCTAAATATGGCGGTAACTCAAGTCGATACGCAAGAAGTCCCACCTTTCCCAGAATTTCAAACGGACCTATAAACCTCGGAGCCAATTTGCCTTTCTTCCCAAACCTTCGAATACCCACCTTCGGAGATACTTTCAAGAACACAAAATCACCGGTCTGAAAACTAAGATCTCGCCTTCGGTTATCTGCATAGCTCTTATGACGACTCTGGGCTGTTTTCAATCGATCCCAGATAACTCTAACTTTCTCAACTGAATCCTGAAGCAAATCAATACCCACGATCTTCGCTTCACCGACCTCATCCCAACAGATAGGCGATCTACATTTTCTCCCATATAAGGCCTCATAGGGTGCCATCTCGATACTAGCCTGATAACTGTTGTTGTAAGAGAATTCCACTAATGGTAAATGTCTATCCCAAGAATCGGAAAAGTCTATCGAACAAGCTCGCAACATATCCTCCAAAATCTGAATGGTCCTCTCGGATTGACCATCGGTCTGAGGGTGAAAAGCTGTACTGAATCGCAAATCTGTACCCAAAGCTTCCTGAAACGCCTTCCAGAATCTAGAAGTAAATCTCGGGTCTCGATCTGACACAATGATAACCGGAACCCCATGCAATCTCACAATCTCATCAATATAAAGGGTCGCAAGATTTTTCATCGAGTACCTAATGTCAATAGGCAAGAAATGTGCAATCTTGGTCAATCTATCCACGATCACCCAAACACTATCATACTTCCTACGGGTACGAGGTAGTCCCATAACGAAATCCATAGTTACATGCTCCCATTTCCACTCAGGAATCTCTAACGGCTGAAGTAGTCCCGAGGGTCTCTAATGCTCGGCTTTGACCTGCTGACAAGTTAAACACCTCGATACATACTCGGCTATTTCCCTCTTCATATTGTTCCACCAAAAGTGATGTTTCAAATTTTGATACATCTTCGTACTACCCGGATGAATAGTATATCTCGATTTGTGACCCTCATCTAAAACTTGCCTCTTTATTCCACCAATGTCGGGTACGCACAAACGACCACGGAAAGTCAACACCCCATTCGAATTCATAGAAAAATCCTCGAAGTTCTTTTCCTTCATTTTACCCATTACTTTCACTAACTCGGGATCTTCTTTTTGAGATTCTTTTATCCTCTGAATTAGGGTCGGAGATACCCTAATATTCGCAAAAATAGCCCCATGTCTCGATTCACGAGGACACCAATCTCGAACATCCTCAAGCATTTTCCATTCCCGAACCATCATCGAAGCCACATAAGACTTTCTACTAATCGCATCGGCTACCACATTTGCTTTTCCCGGGTGATAAGATATTGTACAATCATATTCCTTTAAAAGTTCCATCCATCGACGCTGAAGGTTGTTCAATTCCTTTTGAGAGAAGAGGTATTTCAAACTCTTGTGATACGTGAAAATCTCGAACTTCGCTCCATATAAGTAATGCTTCCACTTATGCAACGCAAATACAATAGCCGTTAACTCCATGTCGTGAGTAGGATAATTCTGTTCACTAGGGCTCAACTTCCTCGAAGCATACGCAATCACTTTCCCATTCTGCATCAAAACACAACCCAAACCCTCTTTCAAAGCATCACTATAAATCACTAAGTCGTCATTTCCATTTGGTAACGCAAGAATAGGAGCCGTAGTCAACCTCTTCTTCAATTCCTCAAAACTGTTCTGACATTTCTCACTCCACACAAACGGTACATCCTTCCGGGTCAACTGATTCATCGGAGTAACAATCCTCGAAAACCCTTCTATAAACCTTCTGTAATACCCGGCTAAACCCAGAAAACTTCTGATCTCGGTCACTGACTCGTCTCTCTTCCAATCCACTATGGCTTCTATCTTTGAAGGATCTACGGAAATCCCATCTTTAGAAATAACATGACCCAGAAATGAAACCTTCTCAAGCCAAAATTCGCATTTACTAAACTTCGCAAACAATTGCTCCCTCGCGAGAATGGATAAAACTGTCCTCAAATGTTGCTCGTGCTCCTCTCGAGATTTAGAGTATACAAGAATGTCGTCGATGAAAACCACCACGAACGAATCAAGATAAGGATGGAAAACCCGGTTCATCAAATCCATAAACACGGCAGGCGCGTTAGTCAACCCAAATGGCATAACCAAGAATTCATAATGACCATACCGAGTGCGAAAGGCAGACTTCGGAATATCCTCAGATCGAATCTTCAACTGATGGTACCCACTCCTCAAATCAAGCTTAGAAAACACCACGGACCCTTGAAGCTGATCAAACAAATCATCAATGCGAGGTAGAGGATACTTGTTCTTCACTGTAACCTGATTCAACTTCCTATAATCAATACACAATCTCAAAGAACCGTCTTTTTTCCGCACAAACAAAACCGGTGCTCCCCACGGGGAAACACTAGGGCGGATAAACCCTCGATCAAGCAACTATTGCAATTGAACCTTTAGTTCCTTCAACTCTGCGGGAGCCAACCTATATGGTGCCTTTGAAATCGGAGCTGTACCCGGCAAAAGATCTATACAAAATTCTATCTCACGATTGGGAGGCATATTATATTCAGAAGAGAAAACATCGGGAAATTCCCTAACTACCCGAACACTCTCCAAACTAGGGGATTCTTTCCTAGTATCAAGAACACTAGCCAACTACCCCTCACAACCACGGTGCAATAATCTCTTAGCTTTCACATAAGAAATGATACGAACATTCCTACCCAAAGGCATAGCCTTAAAAACAAATTTAGGTACATCGGGAATAGAAAAAGTAACAACTTTCTTACGACAATCAACGGAAGCATGAAACTTGCTCAACCAATCCATACCCAAAATAACATCAAAGTCCTGAATAGGAAGGACTACCAAGTCCGCACATAAGACACGACCACATATAAGCACATCACAAGCACGAAATACTCTATCGGTCACCAAACACTCTCCCATAGGAGTTGACACCTCTAACATATAGGGCAAAGATTCAGATGTAGCATTTAGTAAAGAAGCAAATTGCACAGAAATGTAAGAATGAGATGATCCTGGATCTACTAACGTACGCGCGCTCACATTAGATATAGAAACAATACCTCCAATCACTGAGGGATCATCTGCCTGATGCTGATTCATTGGAAACACTTTTCCTTGGACCTTGGGCTTCCCCGTAGCATCCCTTTTCTGACCCTGTGGAGCTCCAGCTCCTACCCCAATCGGTTGACCTCTGAATCTCGGGCAATCCTTCACAAAATGCCCCAACTGCCCACAGTTAATGCATTTCCCTTGTTTCTTCCAACACCGATCCTCTGAATGACCTTCCTTTAGGCAATAGGAACAAAGTCTCCTATTTTGGTTTCCTTGGTTCCCGGAAGTAGTACCCGGGTTCCTTGGGATCGGTTGCCCTCGGGACTGAGATTGTCCCCCAAAGTTACCTCGGTTATCAATCCTTGGTTGTGACTTGCTCTGCGCTCCTTGCTTACTCGGGTTAGCTACCTCGGTCTTCCTCTTATGTTCCCCAATATCTTGCTCGATAAGGTAGGCACGGTCTACCACATCTTGGAATGTCACAATCCTCTGGGCTATAAACTGAGTACGAATAGAAGTCTTCAAGCCCCGGATGAATCTCATAGCTTTCTGTTCTTCGGTCCTCACAAGATAGTCACAATACCGGGCTAATTCTGTGAACTTAGCCGAGTACTGAGCTATAGACAACAAACCTTGCTCCAAGTTGAGAAGCTCGATCTCCTTTCGGTTCTGATCCACTACCGGAATGAAATGCTCTTTGAACATCCGCACAAACAATTCCCATGCATACACTGTGTGAGTGTCATCCCAACTAGCTTTAATCCCTTTCTACCAATGCTCGGCGGCACCCACAAGCTTATAAGCCGCAAACCGGACCCTATCCTCATCCGTACACCCAAACACATCATAGATTTTCTCCATAGACTCAACCCATAGTTCGGCCTTCTTCACATCAGGCTCACCATTGAACTCCGCCGGTTTCAGTTTCAAGAATTGCTCCAAACCATATCGGGGTGGTGGTGCTTGCTCTACTCTCGGTCCTTGGTCATGAATTGCCTTCATGGCCGCCTCAAACATGCCTTGGAACATAGCACGGTTCTCTTCCCGAAGATCATTCTGATTTTGAGTCCCACTTGTACCTTCACCCGTTCTTCTTCTAGCCATTGAGAACAATTACCTGCATAAAACATCAACCGTTACTCACTCCGAACACAACTACCCTCCTACGTCATACTAGTCCACCTAGACTTATACTTAGAGCCAAACCATAGCTCTGATACCAACTGTCGCGTCCCCGACCCCGCGGGCCCGGAGTGCGCGAGCTGGACGTCGACTTACTAATCAAAATACCAAAATATCGGAGATAAAAATTTCATTTCATATCAAAAGATGATAACACAAGGTTTTGGAAAACAATTTAACAACAACAATGTACTAGTGTAAGCCCCATAAGCTCACACTACAAAATAATAAAATATACAAATCTTAGTGACGTCAAAGTGTGGTACAACTATCCCCAAAAGAGTTACACATTTATATAATGTAAACCCACCAATATACACTTGCCCCAAAAGCTCAACCCTCGCGACGTCCTCGTGATCAGCGAGTCTAATTCCTTGGTACTAGGGGGGGGGTTAAGGAAAAACAAAGATAAAAAGAAAGGGGGTGAGATAAATCTCAATAAGTTACTAATGCAACTACATGACATGCTAATATGCAATAAGCAATAAACAATAACAAATATCACTTAGCACATAGCATTTATCAATTAACAGATAGCAGCGGAAATAAACAATTAACAAAGGATATTAGCCAAGGTTTCCCAACTGATATAACCAAATAAAGGTCGCTGAGCAGCTTCAATAATCAACAATAAACATCTTCATAGTAGCATGAAAGCTTGAAGAGAAAACCCCCGGTACCGGAACCAATAACCAATATAACATGCCACAAAGGGCAGGAGCCATGCCACAAAGTCATGCTCCAAAACGCCTAGCTAGAATACTCACAAAAGGAGCTAGCTCATCCCATCCAAGGCCAATCTGGATGAGGAAAGAAGGACCAATGGGCGATGCTATACTGGACTTGGCTTGTGCCATTATAGCATTATCCATTGCCTGACTCGATACACAAATAACCAGCTGGACTTTCAAATAAAAGCTAAGTAATAACTCTAGCTTAAATAAACAACCACTGAATGACCAGAAGGTCTGGCCATCAGAAAAAGGCATGTAGGCGGGCGCCTGGTCCAACCCGGGCGGGCGCCTGGTCTACGGGCTGGGAGGAATTCTCAGCTGGGTTCTACCATTTTTTTCTCACCCATTTCACACAACAATCAAAATCAAACACAACCAACCTTCCACCAAGCATAACTATGAACCAAAACAACTTATAACTAGGATGGGGGGCCTAAATAACACCATTTATCAACCAAGATCAAGATTGAATCCCAACATTCATCAAAATCACCATTTTTAACCAAAAACCAAAATAAATTCCAAATAAATCTCAAACTCAATCAAACATCAAATGTATCAACTAAAGCATTATATAAACATGAAATGAACACTTTAGCAAAAAAAATGGGGGAAAAGCAACTTACTTGAATTTTCTCAAAGTTGCCGGAACTCGAATATTTTTAGCCCTCTACGATCCTAACGACGATCTAAACAAGTTTCATGTTTTAAGAAATGAGAAATAACGAGAGGAAGATGGTTAGATTGAAGAGAGAAGGTAGAGAGAAATTTACCCTTTTTCTTGAGCTAGGAAGAGAGAGAGGTTGAGTGTGTGTGTGCTGGGAATGAGGGAGAGGGTAAGGGAGAAGAGGGGAGTAGGGAGGGAGTAGGAGAAGTATTATTTAAAAAGTTACATTTAGGCCCCTCCTCTACTAACCACACAACTCTAATACTTCCTACTAACAACTAAGACCAAATAATACTACACTAGCACAAATGACCCAATTAAAATGCTAGACATAAATTAATATTATGAGATATAAAATGCACACATAAATAATTAAATCAAATCAAATAAATAAATAAATAATTATTTATTAATAAAATAGAGACGGGTTTTCGGGGCGTGACATGTTGTGATACACACAACAATTATATGGGCTCCTCGTGTATCCGATCTCTGTCATATAGCTGTCAAACTTCTTGTGCCACTGCCTCGGTGACTGCTTAAGTCCATACAAGGACTTCTTCAACCTACAAACTTGATCTTCTTTCCCAGGAACTTGAAATCCTTCCAGCTGTGTCATGTATATCTCCTCTTCCAACTCTCCATGCAAGAAAGCTGTCTTGACGTCCAGTTGCTAAAGCTCCAAATACCTCTGTGCCACTATCGCTAGCAACACTCTGATCAAAGTGTGTCTGACCACTGGTGAGAAGATCTCATTATATTCCACCCCTTCTCTATGTGTGAAACCCCTTGCAACAACGCGAGCTTTATACTTGACCCCCTCTGCCGGTGACATTCCTTCATTCTTCTTGAAGATCTACTTGCAAGTCACAATCTTCCTGCCTTCTGGCCTTGTAGTCAATACCCAAGTATGATTCTTGTGAAGAGACTACATCTCATCACCCATATCCGCATACCATTGAGTTGACTCTGAACATGTAATTGCTTCTTTGAAATTAGAAGGTTCTGTAAGATCGGGCTCCACTACCTCAGCAACCTGTAGTGCATAAGACACCATGTCTTCAAATCCATAGCTCTCAGGAGGCTTCCCGAAATTAGCTCTTCTAGACCTTCCTTGTGCTAACCCATGTTCTTCAGAAACTGAACTTGAACTTTTTGGTGCTTCAGTCTCTGTCTCTGTTGGTGGATCCTGATCAACATCTGACTGTGGGACAACTAACTCTTCAGTATTTTGTTGCTCCACCTGTTTATTAACACCGCCAACACTTGAAACAATTGTAGTTCTCATAGTAGGGTTAATAACAGAATTCTCATCAAACACGACGTTCCTACTGATAATCACCCTATTTTCTGATGGAGACTAGATGCGGTATCCCTTGACACCATCTCCATACCCCATAAATACTCCCTTTCTAGCTCTAGGTTCTAACTTCCCATCATTTACATGATAATAAGCAGTACACCCAAAAGCCCTTAAAATAGAATAATCAACAGGTTTACCGGTCCATACCTCATGGGGAACTTTGAGACCAATACCGGCATGAGGTCCACGATTAATCAAGTAACATGTTGTACTAACCGCCTCTACCCAGAATTGTTTAGACAACCCTGCATTGGAGAGCATGCACCTAGCTCTCTCAAGCAATGTCTGATTCATCCGTTCTGCTACACCATTCTGCTGTGGCGTGCCTCTGATGGTGTGATGCCTAGAAATCCCCACCTCTCTGCAGAACGAATCGAACTCAGTACTGTAGAACTCCAAACCATTATCTATTCGGAGCTTCTTGATCTTCTTCTCTGTCTGGTTCTCCTCTACTGTCTTCCAGTCCTTGAAATTTCTCAGAGCCTCATTCTTGTGCTTCATGATAATCACCCAAGTCCTCCTTGAACAGTCATCAACAATAGACAAGAAATACCTGTGCCCCCGTAGAGATTCCTGACGTGAAGGTCCCCAACAATCTGAGTGAAGATAATCCAGAACACCTTTTGTGTTATGTATACCCTTGGGAAAACTATTACGCTTCATCTTCCCTAGTACACAATGCTCACAAAATTTAAGGTCTTTGAACTTATGGCCACATAGAAGATCCCGTTTGGTCAGCTACTGCATCCTTCGAGTGCTCATGTGCCCAAGCCTGATGTGCCACAGCTTGGACATATCTCCCTCGTTCACCTCTGATGATGCAACCATACCCGACCCCGCAAGCGTTCTTCATTGGAGGAAATAGAAGGAGCCCTGCTTAAGGCCTTTAAGCACCACTTCTGAACCGTTGCAGACACTAACTGCTCCACCTTTACCTTTGAAACTGAACCCTTTGCTGTCCAACTGACTAAGAGAAATCAGATTCTTTATCATAAGTGGAACGTGTAGAACCTCGTTCAAAGTGACAAACTTACCATCATGAGTCCTGACCTTGATCGAACCGATACTGACGACCTTACAGACTGCACTGTTGGCCATGCTTATTTCACTGCCATCCAGCTGTCTGTAATCGGTAAGCCATTCTCTCCTAGGACTAATATGGTACGATGCTCCTGAATCAAGAATCCATGCGTCAGATGCACGTGTTGATTCTGATGTAGCTAGAGCATAGTCCTCATCTGAACTGCTATCCTTGGCCATCATAGCCTCTGCTTTGATAGGTGCCTTGCCTTGCTTCTTTCTGGGACAGTCGAACTTCCAATGCCCCTTCTCTTTGCAGAAATTACAGATATCCCTAGGCTTCGGACCCTTATTGTGTGAAGAATTACCTTTATTGTTCTTCCTCCCACTAGAACCCCTGTTGTTGCTACTACTAGCAACCAAACCTGATGACTGGGTACCTGTCTCATTCCCACTCGCCTTTCGGCGTAACTCTCTCGTCTTGAAAAAAGTTTTCACTTCCTCTAGAGAGATACCATCTTTACGATTTATGCACGAATTGACATAATGTTCATAAGACATAGGTAAAGATACTAAAAGTTGCATGGCTGCATCCTCGTCTTCCACAACTACTCCTATATTACGCAGTTCAAGTAATGCAAAAGTAAATCTATCAAGATGATCATTTATGGGTGTACCTTCAGTCATTCGAAAATCATACAGCTTCTTCTTTAGGTATAACTTGTTGGTCAATGAACATGTCATGTACATGTCTTCCAACATTAACCAAAGATCGCTTCTGGAGTATGTTCCTGCAACATTGGTTAAGATCTCATCATCCAACTGTCTAACGATTATGGCGTGAGCCTTCTGATCTAACTTCTTCAATGCCGCTTCCTCCTTTATTGTTGCTTGCTTGTCCTTCTCTGACTGTTCTGCGGTAGCTTCTATGGTAACTGCCTTACCCTTGGGATCCTTGCGTTCCCTGATTGCAATCTCCAACGGTTCTCATAAATATTTGTCAATCAACAAAGCCTTCATCTTGATCTGCCAGAGAGAAAAACTATTCTTCCCATTGAACTTGTCGATCGAATCTGCTCCTTGACCCATATTCTTGTTCTCTGTAGCGGAATCCATGAACCTCTAACCACGAACCAAAGCTTTGATAATACCAGAGCTCTGATACCACTTGTTAGAGCAATAACAAGACTGTTGGTAGTGGTGCCCTAGGCACGTTTAATAAACGTTGTAATTGTTATCATTTATTTCATATCAATAAAGAGATGTTTTGATTATTATTGTTGTTCATGTTTACTTATAATAATCTCCATCCCTAGTGCTTGTTAAGCACCAGTATAAAGGCTAAATGATCATGGGATGATCATGTTAGATTTATGGGTACTTGTTTGGAACAAGGTACTGGACATGACCCGCTGTATGAGATTTATGTCATGGTCTATGTCGTACATATATCTCATATTAGTTATGTCATTTGAATCCTTAGACATGAAGTTATTATAGTCTTCCACTTGATGAACATTATCTTTGACATATTCAAACGCTACCTTTAACCGGGAAGTTATAAAGGGTATGATTGGCATAATCGGATTCACGTAGGGAAGAATAATAAGCTAAATGGATTTGTCCCTCTTAGGAGAGATGTCAAGCTTAGGCCTCTCGTAGGAATGATGTTGATGAAATGTTCGGCCGGACTCAAATGAATTGATTGGATCAATGTCACTTGGATTATCAACATATTCGGAATCGAGAAAGTATTGAACAAAGACAAGTTGACTTGTTGACCATGACTTGTGTTCAATGACATCGTGGACAAAGGGATTATGACATATTCTAAAGGAATGCAAACTTGTATCTAGTTATACTATTTGGGTAGGTATGACGGTTTGCTAGAACCTAATCATATCTTATGGTTTCATGTTTGAACCCATTGCCAACTTAGTATAATCCTAGAGGGTCACACACAATAGAACGAATCTTAAATAAGGACTATATTGGAATTTTGGAAATTCTGGAAATCTGGGGAAGTGGGCGACCGCACAGTATGGACTGGGCGGCCGCACACTTAGCTCAATTTTGTACCAGTTTGTTTCAGATAGTTGTGCGACCGCACAGTGGATTCTAGGCGGCCGCACAGTACTGTCGGTGGCAGTTTCCTAATTTGATTTGGAAAGGAATTTTGGACGGGTTTGGACACAAGTTTCCTATTTGGAATAGGTCTAACTTGTATATAAACAGCCAAATTCGGGCCAGATCATATCATAGCTTGTGTGCAAGTCTCCAAAGAGTTTGAGAGAGTTTTACTTTTTCTAAGACATCTCTTGATTGAAGAACAAAATATTACACAAATAAAATTCCATATAGTCATTATCAATTGTGAAAGTGTGTTTCATAATTGTTGGTCTAGCAACCAAGATCAAGAAGCTCCTTGATATTCGTTCGTGGTGTGGATACCGCTAGAGGGTGAATCTCATCATCTTCATTCTTACTTTCTTCGTGATCAAGCTTCAAATCTCCACCAAGATCAAAGCTAGAATTTAAAGTCATCAAGGGTTAGTTTTTCCTAATATTCATGTTGTTGTATTTGACTTAATCATATGAACGGATCTATGGGCTTTGGGTTTCAAAATTTTAAATGCTATATTCCGCTGCGCATGTGTCTACGAAACCCAACAAAGACTTGATAAGAAAAGCGAGCAATCACAAGAACACCGATATACATGGTTCACCAACTTGGCTACGTCCACGGGGAGGGGAGCGAATATTATAATCAATATGGAGAAACGATTACAAGATCTCACTATTACTGCTACATGAATTTTGATTACAAAATTCATAATTGTGTAACTGTAGAATTACAAACCTATTCTGAGCACTCTTATAATTTATCTGAGACAAAACTACTATCTTTGATCTAAACTAATGGCCTCTATTTATACCGGTGAAGTCTATCTCAAAGTCTGATAGGATCTTGGAATTCTAGTACGAAACTGACTTGAAAACTTTCGCTTTTACGTAACTTCTGAAATCTGCAAGAACCTGGAATCTGGAGTCTTGGTCCGATCGGACCATTTGCCTTGGTCCGGCCGGGTGCCTTCCAAGGTCCGCCCGGATCTACTCCTCTCTATCATCCAGAAATTCCAACGTGTTTTGGACTACCCGGGTCTTGAGTCTGATGCGCCCGAACCCCCTTGGTCCGCCCGGGTCATATGTCAAGGTCCGCCCGGACCTTCCATGCTGCTCTGCCAAGGAATTGCGAATTCTTTCTGTTGGTTAATCCTTTAACTTAGCATCCCAAATTCAAAGCCATTAACCCAACACTTAGTGTTCAAGACAGTCCGGTTAGTCCGTTGTATCCTGGGAGGCGAACGTCCAAGAACAACTCAAGCACAAATCGGTGAGGGGGCGAATTTTTCTTAAGGAGAGTGTGTTCTCACGCGACTAAGACAAACTAAAAAAAGAAGAACTTTTCAGTTTCTGTTTGTAATTTTTATTTCTGTTTCTGTTCAATATTTTTGTAATTATTCTAACAAAAACAAGTCTGTACAGGCTGAGCTTAAAGCGGACAACATCACACTAATGTAGAGTGGTAAGATACATGGTAAGGTGGTCACGATCCTAACAATTTTATCTCTAATAAAAAAGAAAATAATGGGGCTAATTTTTTGGGAGAGAGGGAGTATTTATGCGCTTAAATCAACTATCACAGAATGATTCTAGACAATGATAAACCACAAATGTTCACTGAAAACAATTTAACAGCTCTTGACTCGCTGAAAATAGACAAAAGGTACACCCTAATGTCTGTCACACACAGACAAACACTTACAACAACAGCACACATACAAAACATACAATATGAACAATACTCCGACTGCGCTCATGCTATAACAACCCTTCCTCGCTCTATCCCAAATAAATGTTCCTTTTTTTTTTTCTTCAACAAGGCATTTATGAGTAGCTGAATTTTGAGTTTACATATAGAGAATTAGATTTATGCGTTACGGAACTAGATCATCATAGGCCATTATGGGCTCGCACATGTAATAGGACTGCTCTATATTGCCATGATAAAGTCTTGCAGTGGTGAAGCCACGTTTAAGCTATGGAGATCAGTTGACCCCCTTTAATTTTAGAACATATAAATTTTTACCTCTTTAAATTTAGGGCTAATTGCAATTTGGTTCCTTACTTTTGTTCAAATTCGTAATTTTGATGATGTTGAAAGGCCCTGTTTAACTTAATGAACAGATTAATTAAAACTTGAACAGCTAACTGTTTGAGGTTAGCTGTTGAGAGATAAAAATAAAAAGAAATGTGCAGCGGAATAAAAATGAGTAAATAAATGAAGGGACAAGGTGTATGTGTGTGTTAGTGTTGAGACAAGAGTGTACAAAGTATTTTTAAGTGGTTCAGAGGCAAAGCCCTTCTCTTACATCTACCCCCACTGTTAGAATAGTGAGACCAATTCACTATAATATTCTCTACAATTAGAGTTACAAGAATTGATAAGGCAAGTTCCTTTGAACCCCCTCTACTTAATTGACACTTCAATTAGGGTTGCTTCTTTCAAAGCGAGAAAAAGAGAAAAGAAAATATCACAAGTGTGTTTACAAAATATCTTGGCTGTTAGCTGGCTGTATGTGGGATGTAACTGGGTTCAAGATGGCATAATATTTACAGGGGTTTATGCAAATATTTAAGACTGCAAAGTGAAAATGCAGTAAGGCTACAAAGGTTTTCAAATAGTGTAAATTTGTGAAATGGGTGTGGAGGGTCACTTGACAACATGCCAGTATACTCCTGTATATATGGGTGGGCATATAGCCATTGGGGAACAGGGGTACAGGAGTAGCCGTTTGGGGAACCAAATGTACAGAGGAATAAATGGTTTGTCATTGACTGGGTTGACTAAAGCATTTGTTTCTCCTTTGCAGGTTTGTCAAGGAAGAGAAGGGTGTATTCATACTTAATCAAGCTTCAATATGAGTTATTATAATGTTTGCTAATATTGGAATAATCATTCTTCAAGAGTCGGATGACGTGGAGATAGCTGTTGAAGAAGAACAGTCTTAGCTGTTGGAACAGGGGAGCTTAGCTGTTGGGCTTGTATGCTATTGGCTGTTGAAGCTTGTTTGTAGATAGCATCTTGATAATTCATTTGAGGTTGAGGGAGTGTGTAATAAGTAGTTCTTCAGTTTGTTAGATGTATAGATGATAGGTAGATCATGTAATGACTTGGCTGATGGCTGAATGGTAACTGGACAGCTTAGCTGTTGAGTTTTGTCTTGGGTTGCCTGAGTTCAGGTCTTTTGTATACATCATATAATCAATGGATTGATTATTTATTTATCAAAACATATTTACTATGATTAATTGTGAGTTAAACATAGTGAGGTACTAACAATTTCCCCCTTTTTGGTAAATAAATAAAGTTCTTGATTATGTACCTGCAAAACAAGAGTGCTAAGGGAATAGAAAACCAAAGAAGATAAATTCTTCTTGATAATGTTTCTTGGCAAACAAATTGTTAATACAAACTGAAATGAAATAAGGAAATGATTGAAAGGGAAAGGATTGTTCTGAACAGCTATTCAAAACAAAGAAAACAAACCAATTACATTTAACCTATACTAGGCATTCTGAGTGTTCTCCACAGATTTCTTTTCTTGCAGAAGGGAAGCTTTTCTCACTGGCTCATTTCTTCTGTAGAACCACTCATTATTCTAGTCAAGACCCATTATGTAATTATATTGGAAGTGGTGATCTTGTCTGGCTATCAACTAATTTTTGGTGAGGACTGGTTGATTGTAGAGAAGTCGTGGACCAATCCAAGCTTGCAATTGCTGAGGAGTCATTGTCTCATCAGAAGGTGAAACCCCCATTAGGTATTCCTTGTAAAGAGAGGCATGTATCTTCTTGGTGATCTTGGGAGGCTGACCAGCAGGAGGAGCTTGGAAATAGGAAAAGATAGAGGTCTGAGAAGGTCTTGGAGGTATGGGTTGGCTGCTGGGAGGTGAAGAAGGGAAAGCTGTTGGGGTTAGCTATTCAGAAGAAAGATTAACTGGATTCTCACCTCTTTGAAGGATGAACTCAGATACATTGTCAAGCTTTTTGAGAATGGAAGATTTGAGTTGTTTGATGAGGGTGGCTGAGAATTGGTTGAAGTCAGTGTAAGTGATATGATATGGAGGGGTGTATTTGAATGGGTCAAAGTTGGGAGGGAGATTGACAAGCTTTGATCTGGCATTCTTATGGAATGCAGGAGGAGGTGGAGAAAGTTGTTGGGGATTGACAGAAGAGATGGGAAAGAGGTGCTTTACAATCATTCCCATGATGCAGCTCTTTTTGGACAAGAGAGTCCAGAAAACATATTGTGCATATTGGATACATAGAGCATACACAAGAGATTGAGGAGAATATATGCATTCTAAACTTTTTCCACTCTTCATATGCAAAGAAGAGTTGACCCCCAATGTTTCTAGCATGAATGGACATGTGGGTTTTGGTCATTTCCCAAGGGTTGGGAATGTTATGAGGGTTTAGAAGAGGAGGAAGGGAAGATATAAAACTGAGTTTCTTGTTAGCTGCTTGAACAGTTGGGACTGAAAAGTCAATGTCACAGTCAAGGCCCAGATGCTAAGGGATGGCATGGAAGTGTCAAGGTCAATTTGAGACTGAGGAGTTGATTTAGAGGAAGGGTTAGCTGTTGAGGCAGGTTGGGGAGTAGAGGATCCACCTTGACCTTGGATTTGCCTAGCTTCTCTAATCCTCATGAAATCAAATGCCTTGAGAGCCTCATCTATAGAAAACTGAGTAAAAAGCTGTTCAAAGAGGGATGATGTATCCTCACCAGTCAGATTGGAAATGGACTTGTCTTTGATAGACTTAATCAATTTTGGGTTAAGAATTGGAAGGACAGTAGAGTGAGTAGGAGATACAGGAGGTCGAGGACTATGAGTTTGAGGGGATGGAGGAGGATGAGTCTCAGCTGTTGGGATGAACTCATAAACAGGAGAGTTTCCCTTGACCTGACAGGGATGTCTGGACTAGGTGAGTTACCCCTTAAGGTTTCAACAGGAGAGATGGTTTGAGAGGTAAGATTAAGAATTCCTTCAATAACAGCAACATGGTCTGAACTAGAAGTCAAATTGGGAGAGGGAGGAGAGGGAGATCTCACATGTCTTCTTTTTACTATGAATTGACCAGCAGAGGAAGATGAAGAAGTTACCTTGTCATTTGGATCAACTGACTTAGCTGCTGGGATATCCTGCTTAGCTGTTGGCACAACTTGCTCAGGTGGTCCTTGACCTTGCTTGGCTTTTCTGATTTCATCAATCTGTTGTTGTAGAGACAACTGAACTCCATATTCTTCTTCATCAATCTCCATTACACCACTGGAGCTATTGCTTTCTTAACTTCAGATTCTTCTTCACTCAATGTTGCTTCATCATCAACAAACAGCTTGCTTTTAGTTTTGTGAGCAGGTTTGATCACTTCGAATTCAGCAGTTGTGTTCTCATGACTAGTGGGAGGAGTGCTTGAGTCACTTTTTGTTGATTGAGAAGAGGAGTTGGATGTTGAAGATGAAGATGAAGATGAGGGTGGTTCATCAATCTTCCTCTTGCCTGTCTTCTTAACAGCTATGGCTTTCCTTCTTGCAAAAGACTTAGCTGTTTCTTTAGTTTTCATTCTGGTTGCTGGAGCTTCATCAGGTCCAGGCTTAGCTGTTGGGACCTTCTTGGTTGACTTAGCTGTTGAAGGTTTGGAGTTGGTTGACTTAGCTGTTCCCTCTTTAGAACTTTTTAGAGGGATTGTCTTCTTGTCAAAATTTTTGGAGATACTGAGGGGAACAAGTTCAAGCCACTTAGTGTTGAGAATGGCTGGAAGGTCTCCAAGCTTCTTTGCTAAGATTCCACTCATGAATCTGAATAGGTTTGGCTTGTGGGATCTCACAAAAGGTTTGAGGAGAGATGGAGAAGTGTCAAGATTGAAATTTTCAATCACTGTGCACCAATTCACTTTCATTCTAATTAGACCAAGGGCAATCTTTCATTCTGAAGAGCTTAGCTGGTCCAAGGAAGATTGTTTTCCACACATTCCTTTGATAACCACATCACTGAGGGCTAAATTGTTGATGGATAGGTTCTTCTTCAAGATTGGTTTGTTCTTTACAGAATCATAATCAATATCTTCTTGATTAGTGAATTTCTTGTAGAGAATACTGAATGTAGCATCCAAGTCTTTGCTCCAAATGTTGGTCAGAAGGCTAGGGTGATTGGAGATAGCATAAGTTGTATGCACATCCTCAGGTTTGATGATCATGGTGACATTATGGAAGACACATCTAATGGAGCTATCTCTGATCCTAGTTCCAATTCTATATACCTCCATACATGCATTCTCAAGAATAGGATTTTGAGCAGTTAACATGTCAATGAGACCATTGTTTTCTAGGATCTCTTTGACATAGGTACCTACTGAGCTCTCAAAGAAATCGTTTTCAATGTAATATCCCTGAGATTCTTCAGGAAGGGCCTTAGAATTTGAGCAAAGAGGAAGGCAAAAAACAGAGGATTAGGGTTTGAAACAGGGGATGCGAAATCGATTGAAAATTTGAGGGGTTTTAACTGTTTAGGTTTTGTGAATGGGTAGAGGAAGTGAATAGATCGAGGTTTAAAAGGTGGGGACAATGGTTATTATTTTTGAGAGAGGCGGCGTGGGGTTTAAAGCTATCCGTTAAGGAGAAGTGATAGTTATCCTCTTTTACTATTCAAGTGTACAGTAAATAGAATAGAAGTAAATGGTATATAATTTATTTCCAGAAATAGCGGGCGGCTATTTATGGAAAGGACGGGGCTAAATATAACACAACAAACTTCTAATTGAATTTTGACCATCTGTGAATACCCCTTTCCGATGAAGCGACGCATGGGAAGTATCTTGTGATTATTATTATTTACAAAGGGAATATTCTTAACGACATTAAAATTATGAGAGTCGCCACGCCGTTTTAATTAAAGCCAAAACATTGAAAAAAGCATTTTAGTGGGTTCGGGGGTCAAATTACAACAAGATAAGAATATTGAACGTTATCACTCCTATTGCCCGAATGATCGGTCTTTCTATCATGATGAATGTGTTAGTAGTGTGTTAGTGATTTAGACCGGATCCGAAGATTGCCTACATTCCTCTCAATGTGAGAAGCTCAGGTCAGCGTAGTTCGCAGAGAATTAGAATAGGCAGAAGAATCGGGATCATGCATAATGAGGGGGAAATTACCTAAAGATTAGGGTTTAGAAGTAGTTCTTAGATCATCCTCGGGTTGATGAACCCTCGATCATCATCGGCTATGAAATAACATGTAATTATGAGGATCGCAACCCTAAATATGGCATAAATAAGGTTTTAATCTAAGAACACGAAGAACATGCGAAGAACATATTATGAACATATGAATGAGCATGCAAAGAATATGAAGAAACTATGAATAAACATGTACGAACATGAATATAAAAGATCTACATTAAAAATAATGCAAGAATACGAAGAAAAAGTTAGAAAACTTACCTATGTTGGCAAGAAATAAACCTTGGATCTTCTTGAGTGTTTGAATGCTAATTAGAGAGCAAAATAGTGTTTTAATAACTCCAAAACTCGTACTTAGAGCTCTCAAAATCGGATCCTTAAACCAATAGCATGGGATTGGTTTATATAGTAAACTGAGGGGAAGATCTGATGGTCCAGATCATCCGGCACAAGGTTGGCCGCCTGGCCATTGTTGAAGCCGGTGACAAGAATGGCCGCGTGGCCAAGATCAACGCGGAGCAATGTTGGCCGCGTGGCCAAGGCTGCCGGCTGACTTGATTCTTAAGCTAGGGTTTCTGCATGGTTTTAAGGAAACCTTTTACTACCTAATTTGATAGATTTTGTCATAAATGAGATATTTTGGGAATCCGGGACAAGTCTTTGCAAGGTTTCTAATTCCTATAAAGTCCTTGTATTTTGGGAAAGTCCTAATAAACTCATTTTCAGGTCGGGTACTAACAGTAGCCCCTCGGCGACGCTTCTTGCAAGGCAATGTGGGGTCGACGATAAAAGAAGGATCCGTCTGAAACATGAGTTTCAAAACAGATGAAAGGTAAGGGAACGGTTGAACCTTGACAGGCAACCTACGTATCCGCGGGGAATCAAGCCAAACGTAGTTCAAATCTGATGGAAATTGAGAATGACTGTCCTCTGATGGGGAGCAACGTCTTCTGCTGGGAAAATGCACCTGCTGGGGATGAGAAATGACCGCGTCGGTCGGGTGGCTGAACCTTTTCAGGTTTCCTACGTATCCTTCGAGGAATCAAGCCGGTCGTAGTTCAGAGCTGTTGGGGAAAGACGAGAAATCGGACTTCTGCTAGGGATAATAAACCTACGGATACTATCCTGTATGAAGAACGAACATTCGTTAGGAAATGAAGTCATTTGGGAAAAATAAAGACTACGTTGTCTAAATAATCCCAAGATGGAATGGTAAACGCAATCAGGATCGCCAGGGCTCCTGCCGATTATGCTAACGAAACGCCGAGGCTTCTGCCAACCACGAGCGATCAAGGATACGTATGTCATAGAGGCGCCGAAGTCTCTACAATCGTACGAATCCTAATAATAGGTACTGGATCTCTCGCAAACAGAAACACCGAGGCTTCTGCCAATCACGATTGATCAAGGATACTATGTCATAGAGGCGCCGAATTCTCTACAATCATACGAACCCTAATAGATGCTGGATCTCTCGCAAACAGAAACGCCGAGGCTTCTGCCAATCACGATTGATCAAGGATACGTATGTCATAGAGGCGCCGAAGTCTCTATAATCATACGAACCCTAATAATAGATGCTGGACCTCTCGCAAACAGAAATGCCGAGGCTTCTGCCAATCACGATCGATCTAGGATGCGTATGTTATAGAGGCGCCGAAGTCTCTACAACCATACGAATCCTAAGCAAATATTAGGAGATGCTAAAATAATAGATGCTGGATCTCTCGCAAACAGAAACGCCGAGGCTTCTGTCAATCACGATCGATCTAGGATGCGTATGTCATAGAGGCGCCAAAGTCTCTACAACCATACGAATCCTAAGCAAATATTAGGAGATGCTAAAATAATAGTTGCTGGATCTCTCGCAAACAGAAACGCCGAGGCTTCTACCAATCACGATCGATCTAGGATGCGTATGTCATAGAGGCGCCAAAGTCTCTACAACCATACGAATCCTAAGCAAATATTAGGAGATGCTAAAATAATAGTTGCTGGATCTCTCGCAAACAGAAACGCCGAGGCTTCTGCCAATCACGATCGATCTAGGATGCGTATGTCATAGAGGCGCCAAAGTCTCTACAACCATACGAATCCTAAGCAAATATTAGGAAATGAATGGAAATTTTAAGGGGCTTTCCGTACCCAAAGGTAACGAATATTATTCAAAGTAGTGTTAAAGGCATTTAAAATGAATTAAAGGGAAAAGATCAGGGGCAAAAGTGGAATTTTATCTGAAGGGGCAAGGTTGGCCGCGTGGCCAAACACACTGAATTACAAAAGTGGCCGCGTGGCCAAGGCCGCTGAGTGGTCAGATATCCTTCACGCGGATTGCTGATCTGACGGCTGGGGTTGCACGGGCGAAAGTGGCCGCGTGGCCAAGGTAGCCGGCGGGCTGACTCTTGGTCACATCACCAGAAACCCTCCCTCTTCCTCTTCTTTTCTTCTTTCTTCTTCTTCCTTCCTCCATTGACGAGTTAGAGTGAGAAAATTGAGTTTTTAGAGAGAGAAAGCTCAGATTTTGATAATTTCGAGGCCTTCATTTCACATATCTCTTGAAGCTATGGCAGATTGGATCAATGAGGCGTTATTTAGAGATTTCCCAGGCCAAGGTGGGTATATGATTCCACAACAAGAGCCACAAGGAGAGGGGCACGGTAATGCTCAGGGCGGAGGAAATGTAGGGGCTGACCCAGGAGCGGGCCTTGAAGCGGTGCCCTTGATTCCGCGGGGCGGTTTGAGACCACGAGCCGCGACTCAGAATTATCGCGATAATCTGCTGCGGTCCACGTTCGACCAAGATTACGATTTTTACATCGACTCTGAGCGTCATTGGTCGATGGGGCTTCCGGAGACGCGAGAGGTAAATTTCAAATTTTCATTCCTCTCCTTCTCGCACATTTGTATGTTTTATGCACATAATATGAAATGCTAGAATTTAAATTGCTGGAATTGTAAATTGCTAGAATGGTAACATACCTGTGCTGTGTTTACCTGCAGAGGATCAAGGCTCGTGGGTCCACAGTGACTGTGGGCAAACTGTGGGCGTCCCTGCCGGAGGGACCGGGCGGTTTGCGTGCTCGGATCGAGGCTATGGGCTTTGGCCCATTCTTTGACAGTGTCCGCATGGTCGGGGCTACCTTGAAGGTGGCAGCGGTGATAGAGGTGTGCCGGGAGTTCTGGTGGGATACTACCCATACCTTCCACTTTAGTTGGGGAGAGATTACCATCACGCCGACGGATTTTGCGGCCATCACGGGGTTGAGGTTTACTGGTACCCCTTTGCCTTTTGATGAGAGCTTGGCGGAGCGGCGGGACTATAGACAGGCTCTGCTGGGAGTTGACACTGACCTGGGAGGAGGTGTCAAGGGTTATGGAGTGGAGGCCGGGAAGGTGAATCGCTTGGTGGAGGTGGCTATTGAGGCCTTTAGTAGGGGGAATATGATTTGGATTGCTTGGTCCGGCTGTTCTTATGGTACAGCTCTTCAGAGATTTTGTTTCCCAGTGGGGCTACCGTCTACCGGTACTCACTGCTAGGGGCTCTTGTGGACTTGGACTTAGTCGGTGGGATTTCTTGGGGTGGAGCCGGTTTGGCTGAGATTTACCGGGCTTTGGACCATTGCTCGAGGGCTAGCTCGTCGGCCTTTGACGGGTTCCAGTTCGCTTTTGAGGTATGCTCTTGACTACCCTTCTTTTCATTTGAGATCTCTGTTCCATCTTTTGGTCTGAAATGTCTCTCTCATTATATGCACAGGCTTGGGTGTACGAGGTCTTCGGTGTCGCCCCCTTTCAGTTGGTGATGAGTGTTAACAAGGTTGTTCCCATCATGTCGTACTGGTGCAAGGGCAACAGGGCTCCCTCCCGCAGAAACCGAGACATGAAGACAGTAGATGCTGCTGATCTGAGGAGGGTCTTCGCGATGTCTGAGCCCATCGGGGTTAGATTTTACCCATGGAGCCCGGCCAATGAGGCTTCGGTGGGTCCCTTTGTAGTGGAGTTGACCGCTTCTAGGGTTCTGCTTGTGGGTCTCACCGGGGAGGCCATGTATCTTGGGGAGAGGGTGGTTCGTCAGCACAAGGCTGGTGCGTTACCGTGGGCTCCTTATGACCCTCCTCGGGATATGCTCCGTCCCTCGAGGTTGGCGACTTTCTTGGCTCCCACTCCGGCAGAGCATTACAGGGGGGGTGATGATTATGCCGGCTATGTACGGATGCGGCTGGTCAGTCCACAGGTACGGGCTAGGATGTTGTCTGGAGAGGGGTCGAGCTCGGCCCGTTATGTTGGTCGGAGTCGGCCTTTGGTTGACATGCCCCTTCGCTCGAGTAGCGTGAGAGTGATGAGGGGCGGCCGGGAGGTGGAGCTTAGCTTGGTGCCGACTGATGCAGATCTTGTTGAGGAGACATTCATTCCTCCGCCCGACGCTGGGGTACGGCTTTGTGCTTTATATCAGTCATGTTTGCACACACTTATTTCTTTCTGCATTGTAATCATTGCCTTGGTTTCACTTTCAGGTGACTCGGGAGGCCTATATCCGTTCAGCTCGGCGGGAGAACGTGTTGATGCGCTTACTGAGGGAGGCGTACCATTCATGTACTTGTCAGATGGACGACGTTGCGTCACCCCAGCGTCGGGAACGGTCTCCGAATGGTGCGGGCTCTTCTCATATTGGTGGTCGAGCGGTCCGGGGACGGAGTTCGGGTGCCGGTAGCTCTCGGGCTTTAGCGCGGCGTGGAGACACCACGGAGGAAGATTCAGATTAGGCGGGGTCCACCTTTATTTCCTACACTGTTAGCTAGTAGAGAGCAGAGAGATATGTATGTACAGGACAAATGTATAAAATGCATGTATGTATATTATGTTCTAAAATGCAATTTTATTGTGGGAGCCTACTTGTGCAAACTAGTTATTTTACAAATGTTCCTAATTTTATACAATGCATGAGCCATGAAGGGGGCAGGTACGTAGTTGTATGGATCCGTCACGGAGTGGGAAGAAACAAACTGGATTTCTGCATGGAGCAAAGTTGGCCGCTTGGCCATGGCGAGGCCCAGAACAATATTGGCCGCCTGGCCATGGCAAGATCCGGAGCAAAGTTGGCCGCGTGGCCTAGGACGAAGTTGGCCGCCTGGCCGAGGACAATATCGGCCGCGGGGCCAAGGGCATATGTGGCCGCGTGGCCAAATCATGCGCCGCCTCCGGTTTTCCTTTTCCTGGCAAGAATCGGAAGTTGTGCAGTATTTAATGAACCCTTTGCAGCCATAAAAACGTACCAGCAACCTTTTAAGCAGTTTTTGAGTTCCTTTTAGTCTATTTTCTCGCTCTTTGTCATGGATCAAGAGGCTAGGATCACAAGCCTTGAGAAAAAAGTCTTTATAACCTCTTTGGAGAAGTGGGTTGCCAAACTCCCTGGTTCTAGTCGTAGGAAACTTGATGAACGGTATGGGATAAAGTGTCTTTGGTCACTTTTGCACATGAACTCCAATACCACCCTCTTGCAAGCCTGTGGGAGATTTTGGAATGATACCCTCCATGTCTTCAACTTTTCATTCAACGAGATAACACCCACTTATGAGGACATCGCGGCTTTATGTGGCTACGTAGGGAAGGGTAAAGTTGCCTTGCCTTTAGACTTCATTTGCTTGAGGGACAAATTGATGACCTTTGGCGTGCCCGCGGATGACTTTGATAGGTATGCTAGGGGCGGTTATGTCGACCTTTCTTGGATGCCACAACACTTCATGCATGCAGACGTGACATCTGACCGCTCCTTGGACCATCTTGCACTGTGCTTGTTTAGCTCTATCCTTTTCCCTTCTGAGGTGGGATTTGCCAGTGAAGGATGTTTGGGTATGGTGAACTTGGCTCGTTTGGGTTATGATATTGTACCGGCCATTCTTGGGGAGATGCTCTGTGGGATTCCCCATCTTGCGGCTTATGGTGGGATACCTTGTGGTAGTGATAGGCTTTTGACCATGTGGTTGCAAGAGAGGCTTCGAGTGAATAAACCGACGGCTTCTCTGAAGGTGGCCCCATGGATGCACCGCATTAGAGGCATGGCGGAGCGGTTTGACGGCATGACTCTCAAAGGTTGGGAAAAGTATTTGGCGGAAATGGTGACTGACGACATTCAGTGGGTGGTGCCCCATTGGCACATTCACTCTGTGAGGGAGAAACAAGTGGGACTTCACATGATCAAAGTTCCGACCCTTTCTGGGACTACCTTTTACTATCCCTCTAGAGTTCTTCGTCAGTATGGTTTGGTGCAGACCATCCCGGAGGGTTGGGACGAGGAGAGAGATGATTTCCACTTTGGGATACTTCAGTTGGATGATAGTACCTCAATCCTTCTTTCTCAGATGTGGGGCGAGGCCGGCTTTAGTCGTAGGACCTTTCTCTCACGCTCTAGCAACATCTTCCTGCCACGCGAGTATTTGGATTGGTATATGGGGAGACTTGGGCATGCGGAGCAGACTCTAGAGACCCTAAGGGGCACTATTTTGGGATCCTGTGCTCCAAGTTCTTCATTGAGAATTAAGGAGGCTGAGGCTTATGAGAGGAGGATGAGTAAGAGCGTGGCTAACGGAGGTGGGGAAGAAGTGGGGGCGTCAAAGAAGAGGAAGGGCGAAGAGGCTCCTAATGGAAAGGCTAAAGGTGTTAGCGAGTTCGAAAGAAGATTTTGTGAGAATCCTAGCAAGAAGAAAGTTCGCCGTGGGCAAAGCAAGAAGAAAGAGACCGAGGACACAAATGGCACTAAGGAGTAATCCCGAGCGTCTCTCCATAGTCGTGCAGACACATTAGTTTAATTTAGTTTGCTTTTGTTTGAGTTTCAATTTCAGAATAGATTATTTATTCAAAAAGTAATGTCAAGCTTAGACTCATCAAATAATTGTTAACATGCAATGACCATGGAAATAAAAGTTTTTGCTTTCAGAAAATACAACTTCTATCTTTATTGCTTAACAAGATTTGGATGTTTATTTGTTTTTTAGACCGCACCTTTTTGAAAGGCTACCTACGTTCCCCTTTTACAAATAGGACTAAGGGGCTCAGGTCACCGTAGTTCACTCCAGTCGGACTAGAATGATTTTTGAGAAAGGGAAGATAGAAGGGGGGATGCTCTAACTTTTGCCTAGACCGCCCTTGCGGGTTTTCGATCTAGCGAGCTTTGTACGCACCCTTATTTTGCATAGACCGCCCTTTGCAGGTTTTCAGTCTATCGGGCTTCTTTTTGCGTAGTAAATTTTTTTTTTTTTTTTTTTTTTTTTTTTTAAGAGGGGGAGTCTAGTCATAGTAGCGTCTGAGCTTGCTGAGGTTGACTGGTTCCTTGAACGGGTTGCCATCCAAATCTGCCATTCTGACCGCTCCTCCGGAGAAGATCTTCTGTACCACAAACGGCCCTACCCAAGTGGGGGCCCATTTCCCGAGGGGGTTGAATTTGTTGGGTAAGCGTGCTTTGAGCACCAGGTCTCCTTCCTTTATGTCAACAGGCTTGACCTTTTTATTGAAGGCTTTTGTCGTTCTCCTTTGATAGGCCCGGATGTGTTCCATGGCCTTCAATCTGCATTCGTCGAGTGTTGCCAATTGATCATAGCGACTACGAAGCCATTCTACCTCATTCACTTGGTTCTCGAGCAAGACCCTCAAAGATGGCACTTCCAACTCAATAGGGAGCACTGCCTCCATGCTGTATGTCAAAGCGTAAGGGGTCTCTCCAGTAGCGGTTCGGACTGACGTTCTGTATCCCCAAAGTGCTAATGGTAACTTCTCGGGCCAATCCCGTCCTTGCGAAGCCATCTTGCGAATTATCTGCTCTATCGTCTTGTTGGCTGCCTCGACCGCGCCGTTAGTCTGTGGATAGTATGGGGAAGATTTCTTTCGTTCGATCTTGAATTCTACAAGCAAGCGAGCACACTCGGCTTCGAAATGACTGCCGTTATCTGATATAATGAGGTTAGGAACCCCATACCGACACATAATGTTCTCTTTGATAAACTGCGCTACCTTCTTGGAATTCAGCACCTTGTAAGACTGAGCTTCGACCCACTTTGTGAAGTAGTCGACCGCGACGAGGACGAATTCATGACCATTACTACCGGCCGGTGAGATCTTCCCAATAATGTCTATACCCCACGTGGCGAATGGCCAAGGCGTGGTGGAACTATACAATTCGTGTGGGGGGATGTGATTGAGGTTGGAGCATACTTGACACTTGTGACACCGTCGAACCCATTGAATACAGTCTGTCTCCATGGTAATCCAATAATAGCCCAGCCGAGTGATCTTTTGTCTAAGCATCCTTGCATTCATGTGGGGTCCGCACAACCCGTTATGTACTTCTTCCATTATTGCTTCAGCTTTCTTGTTGTCGACACATAAGAGCAACAGACCGTCGTAATGCCTCTTGTACAAAGTATCGTCTAACAGCACAAATTGCCCCGCCAATCTTTTGAGTGCTTGCAGACTCTTGGCCTTCACATCTCCGTCAAAGGACATCTCTCCGTGCTTAAGGAACTTGTAGATTTGGGCGTACCATTGATCTCCGTTTATCTCTGCATCGATCTGGATTTCACAGCAATAGGCAGGGTTCTCCCTTCGTCCAAGCCTGAATGGTTTCACGGACCTTCCTTCTGGAATTTCAACTAAGGAGGCCAATGTCGCTAGAGCATCCGCGAACCTATTTCTGTCTCGTGGCAGGAAATGGAAGCTAACTTCTTTGAACTGTGCTATCAACTCATCCATGTAACCTTGGTACCGCTGCAGGTAAGGATCAATAGTTTTCCATTTCTTCGCAGTTTGGTTAATAATCAAGCAGAGTCTCCATACACTTCTAACTCTTTCACGTTGCGTTCTAGGGCGGCCTCCAATCCGGCTATACACGCCTCATACTCGGCGGCGTTGTTGGTTGCTGAAAAGTTTAGCTTGATGGCTATGGGAGTGTGCTCATCTTTGGGATCAATAAGTAGGAGTCCGACTCCATTCCCTCGTTTGTTTGCAGCTCCGTCAAAGAATAATTGCCACCTTTCTGCGACCTCAATTGCGAAAATGTCATCATCCGGGAACTCGGGGTCGGGTCCTCTCGTCTCAGTGCTCGGAGCGTCTGCGAGCTGATCGGCCATTGCCCTCCCCTTGATTGCCTTCCTCGGTACATAAGTAATGTCGAACTCTCCCAAGAATACTGACCATTTAGCGAGTCTCATAGAAAGGGATGGTTTATCGAACAGGTACTTGATAGGATCCATTTTCGAGACTAGTAAGATCGGATGGGATACCATGTAGTGCTTGAGCTTCGTCACCACCCATACTAGGCCTACGCAGGTCTTCTCGAGCGTGGAGTAATTGAGCTCGCTACCTTGTAACTTTCGACTGACAAAGTACACTGCATTCTCAATCCAGGAATCTTTGGCTTCTTGTGCTAACATGGCTCCGACGGCGGTATCTGTCACAGTTAAGTATAGTAGCAACGGCTTCTCCTTATGCGGCGGGCACAGGATTGGGGTATTCACCAAATATTGTTTGATCCTTTCGAAGGCTATCTGGCAGTCATGATCCCACTCCACACTGGCTGTTTTCCTCATTAACTTGAAAATTGGTTCGCAGATGGTGGTCAGCTGATTGATAAACCGACTGATGTATTGCAAGCGTCCCATGAATCCTTTTATCTCCATCTCGGTACGGGGTGGCTTCATCTCCAGGATGGCTTGAATCTTCCTTGGGTCGGCTTCGATCCCATTCTCGGTGACCATGTAACCTAATACTTTCCCTCTACGAACTCCAAAGGTGCATTTCGCCGGGTTCAAACGCATGGCGTGCTCTCTCAACCTGTTGAAGAATTTTCTGAGATCTATCAAGTGTTGGCCATCGGACCCTTTTGAATATATAATCATGTCATCCACGTACACCTCAATCTCCTTGTGGATCATATCGTGGAATAAAGTCGTAACTGCCCGTTGGTAGGTAGCCCCAGCGTTCCTTAGCCCAAATGGCATGACAGTGTAGCAAAAAGTCCCCCATGGGGTGGTGAAAGCTGTTTTCTCTTGGTCCTCCTCGGCCATCTTGATCTGGTTATAGCCGGCAAACCCATCAACAAATGACTTGACATCATAATGGGCGGTAGCGTCCACCAACATGTCGATATTTGGCAGGGGGAAGTCATCTTTCGGCGTAGCTTTGTTGAGATCCCGAAAATCCACACATACTCTGACTTTCCCGTTGGATTTCTTGACAGTCACTAGATTTGATAACCAGGTTGGATACTCGATCACCCTGATGAAACCCACACGGAGTAGCTTCTCAATCTCTTCCTTCACTTGCAAAGACCATTTCGGCTTAATACGGTGCAGCTTCTGCTTGACTGGCTTAGCGTCTGGTGCTGTCGGAATTCTGTGCTCTACGATCGAGTTGTTGAGCCCCGGCATGTCCTTATAAGACCATGCGAACACATCCACATATTCTTTGAGTAGCTCAATCAGTGCTTCCCTTTCGGCTCCGCTGAAGAAGCTTCCAATCTGCGTTTCCTTAGGCTCGGCTTCGGTCCCCAAATTCACGCATGTTAACACCTCATCGGCAGCTTGGGCTCGAGATTCTTTTGATTAATAACCTGTTCTGAGATTTCTTTAATGTATTCATCATTTAATGTGCCTGTGTCTGCCTCTTCTAATGAATCATTATTAACTAAGTGTATATCATTAGTTTGATTATTAGCCAATTTATCAGTTAAAAGAGTGACTATGGAGGGATACTCGGAAAGGTCGAGGGTTTCATTCATGGCAAAAGGGAAAATAGCGTTTGCAACAAGATCATAGTCTTCAGACGTAAGGTCGTCAGACTTAGAGGAAGACTCAAATTCAAAATGTAAAACACTAGACTCTGGGGACGGGGATTTTGAGCGAGTGACAGGAGATGCTGCAGGAGTGGCGACAGGAGAAGGAGTAAGCCCCAGTGTTCCCACCATAAATTCCGGAGTAGCTATAGGTCCCCCAATGATGCACCAATTCTTGAGCTTGTCCCCCATGGGTACCACTAATGTCCTTGGGTCCATCTTATCTTCAGAATCGTCCCCGATGACGGCAACCATGTCTTCGTGCAGCCCCAGATTACCCTGATGTTGAAGCAGATATTGGCCATCCCACGTCTCAGTCAAACTTGGAGTTTCTGCGGCTTCTATTGCTGGCTTGTCAAGGGTTGCGGCTTCAAGTTGATCTGCCAAGTCATCTGCAACCTTGGTGGAGTACTCATGCCTGATGGTTCTAACTCTGCCCGTGGCTTTGTCATGTTCCATGTAAGTCAGCTTCATGTTGGACCGATCGAATTCCACATCTCTGAAAATCTCGAACCCTTTCTGCAATTTCCCGGTGTGGTCAATCCATGGCTCGGCGAACTCAAAACACAAAAACTCCTCGCCTTCCCTAACAAAGTAGCTATTTAGGGACAGGCGGTATGGCCGCATTTCAGGCTTTTTGTAGGGAAGCTTCATCTTTTTAAGCAATTCTATCCTCCGTTGCTCCATCTTGTCTTTAAGAGTAAGGGTGTATCCTAGACCGAACAACCCTCGATGATTAACCTCTTCAACCAATTCTGTGGGGCCTTACAAGTTCTTACCTAGCCCCAGCTCCGGTATGAAGCCCATATTACGCAGTATCTTGACAACAGGTGCCACTTTATCTGTTGTTTTGGTGAGGTCGATGGTGCAGATCTGTGCTTGAGCGACTATTTCGAAGCCATTGAAGAGTCGGCTCTCTTCCCCATGCTGAATCTGTAAGACAGGAACGCCCTTGGTGTCCGTCCCTTGGGCAGTTACGAGATCACTGTAGATGATGGTCACTTCATTACCGGATTGAAATTTCACACACTGGTGCAGGGAAGACGGGACAGCGCCCGACTGATGTAACCACGGGCGGCCAAGGAGGAGTGAGAAGGTTGCGGGGATGTCTATGATGTGGAAGTTGGTTGGCAGGATCTTTGTTCCGATGGTAATGGGTAAGGTGGCTTCGCCTATCACGGCGCGGCATGTAGAGTCATAAGCTTTGATGGTTTGCTTGGATGGGCGTAAATCAACACCATGAACGCCGACCACATCCATCATCCTTGAAGGTAGGATATTAATAGCAGAACCATTATCAATGAATACACGGGGAATCTTCTTGCCATTCACCTCGACAGTGATGTATAAAGGCTCATTATGATCAACTCCGAACACTGGCTTGTCTAGCTCTGAGAAAGTGATGATGTTTCCATAGTGGATATTACCAATCATGTGGGTGACGTCCTCCGGGGTGATAGTGGATGGTACCATGGTGGCGGCGAGGTTTTGCTCGAGCATG
This sequence comes from Campanula takesimana, assembly GCA_026119855.1. NCBI lineage: Eukaryota > Viridiplantae > Streptophyta > Magnoliopsida > Asterales > Campanulaceae > Campanula > Campanula takesimana. The sequence goes on from JAOWBW010000046.1 coordinate 1,179,216, forward strand.
AGGCGATGGGCTAGGGAGGAGGTGAGTAGGGACCATAGTGAAATATGGGCTTGGGTTTGTTTGAGTTGAGTGAGGATAGGGTCTTCTTTGTCTAGGTCGGCTTGCTCGGGTTCCTTCCCAAAGACTTTCTTTGCACCCTTCGGGTCGGATTGGTACACTTGACCGGATCTTGTAAGGAGACAAACTTCTGCACGTAACTCCCCCAAAGACAATGGCGAGTCATGACAAGGGGGCGAAACTTCGGTCTTTTTGGCCTCCTCGAAGATTTCGGCCCAAGAAAGAGGTTGAGAGGGCTTGGGGCTCTCCTCCTCTAGAGATTCGACTTCACTCACTAGTTCTTCTAAAGACAACAAGTAGCAAGAAGATTCTTTATTATTAGTCATTGGAATACAACCCATCTCATCACAGTCCGCCACAACAGACTCGGCCGGATCAGTGATCTCACTAAGTTCTACCATGAGTACATTGCTAGCTACATAATCTCTAGGGTCTTCGACTACCCCCTTGTGGATGAGCTCTTGCACGGCTTTCTTGAGTTCAAAACATTCTTCGGTAGTGTGACCGGTGCACTTGTGGTAGTGGCAAAACTTTGACAAATTGCAACCAAGACGGGGGAGATGTCCTTCCAATGGTTCGAGTATTTCTAACGTCACTAATGCCATGAAGATATCCACCATCGTGAGCCCTATCTTGTTGAAGGCATCCATGAGCTCGAGGATACTAATCTCACATGTTTGCACCATATTCACCCCACCTCCATTATTGGGAAGAGGGTTATTCACCACATTAGGACCCTTCGGCTTCTCAATCTTCTTGTCATTGATCAACCCTTGTACTACGCGCTTCAATTGAATACAACCATCCGTTGTGTGCCCGATGTGCTTGTGGTACTTGCAGAACTTGGAGGCGTCCAAATCACTTCTTGGGTAGGCAGGTTGGTAATTCTCTAAAGGCTTGATAAGACCCCTCTTGACTAACACGTCAAAGACTTTCCCCATAGGCATACCAAAATCATCAAAGTGCTCCCTCTCCCTTTGCGGCGGAGCCCCATTCCTTGTTACGGCTTGGACATCTAACGGGACCTCTTTCTGGACCATATTCACTTGGCCGATGGCCTCCTTTCCACCCCTAGGAGGCGCAGGCACAGTAGGGGCCTTGTAGCGGAAGGAATTGTTGTTGTTGGTCTTTGGACTTTCCTTTGGCGGCACAATCCCAGTGAACCCTGCTTCGTACCTTACTCCGGCGTCAACCATTTCCCGCAAATCAGGGAAGTAACCATTACCTATAGCTGCTTTCATCTCCGGTAGCAAGCATTTGTAGAAAATCTGTTTCTGTTCCTTCGCCTTTGGTGGGTATTGGACCTTACACAACCGATGGTTCCACCTCTTGTAAAAATCATAAATAGCCTCGCCGGGCTTTTGCATAGTGTTCTCAAGATCCGTTCGATTCACATGCCAATCCAAGTTAGCTTGATACTTCTCACAGAAAATGGCACTGATTTGATCCCACGTTTGCCTCTCGCTTGGTTCTAGCCCCAAGAACCAACGCAGAGCTATACCATCCAAAGTGCTATGAAATACGCGAGCCATTTGTTCGTTGGTGCAGTCACGAGCCCTCATAGCCAACACATAACTATCCAAATGAGTCTTAGGACACGAGTCACCATGAAACATTTCCACCTTAGGCATCTTGAAATCCTTGGGGAGAGCGCCCACTTGGCTAGGGTTGATTGTCTTGGTAGTCGGTGCACTTTGCTTATCCACGGTCTCGATCAACTTTCGCATTTGCTCTTGTATGGCCATAACCACTGGGTGATTGGAGATGTCGGGGATAGTTTCTGACAAAATGACGGGAGGAGTAGTGGAAGCAGTAGCAGCGGCCATCCCAATACTCAGAGGCAACGAGGGTGCGGGTAGTTTGCTAGCGGAGAGGTAGCCACCAAGCAATTCAGGGGAAGGTTCATAGACAGCCTTGTTCTTGCTCATGGTAGTGAAACCTTGTTGGGTGTAGAGAGAAGGAGGTGGAACATTGCGGTAGCTTGGGAATGGGAAGGCAGTAGCATTGGTGTTGGGGGGACAGTTGGTATTGACCTCTTCATCCTCGACATAAATGAAATTCTCTCCATCGGGCACCAGTTTAGTTCCCTTTTGTTGAATGTGACCCTTCAACTGTTGGTTCTGGTCTTCCAGCATCTTGTTGCTTTCCTCGAGATTCTTGATCTTTGCTTCGAGACCGGCGAGGAAGTTCTGGAGGCTTGGGGAATGCCATTGAGAGTAGCCTCGGTGTTGAGCTCGGCGGCACTGGCAGGAGGAGCAGAGGCTGAAGCTGAAGCGGGAGTTGACATTGCTGATGACGAGACTGAGAACGTGGACGGAGTAGAAGCTTCACGTTGTAGTCGACCACCCGAACGGATCCAAACTTGCTTTGCTGAAAGGTTGAAGGGTAATGAAGCTTTAGGAGAGGGGGAAGGCTCATGCAAAGTATATTTTAATTTATAAAAACATACATTATTTACATCCTAATTGGTTGGAAGGGGTACCCCTTTTTCGCAACTAGTTAGAAGACTACGATCAGTGGAGGCCATCATTACGTCTATAGACCCCTCGTTTTTCACCTGCATTGCACACCCCCAAACGGACAATTTGGGCGAAGGTCCTATAGGGCAAGCGGCTTCCACCAACCATCGGATCCTAGGACTAACCCTTCCTTAAAGGCATTTAACGTGACATCTATGTTACATCCTACGCAAGTTAATGATGAGCGGAGATCTTGACAATAAACACTCATCTCACCATGGCACGTCCCTTATAGGGAAATCACTTTTTTGTGCACTTTCTCTCAAAGATCTCGATTCATCATTGACTTGGGGATGACTCGACATAGACAGCACGTTAATTGACTATTAAGAAAAAGCTAGCCAAACCAACCGGTCAAAACCTAGGTGTGTTACCTATACTAGTGTGGGTTGACACGGGTTAGGTAAAAGGTTCCCACCGCTCGCGGAACGTACACGGTGAGTGGAGTAGACGAGTGACTCGAAAAGAGGGCGACAGTAGCGCACAAATTCCTGCACATCGAATACTCCGGGTAATGGGGACCTGTGCAGTGCTGACACGGACTAGTGGTAGTGTGTGGCAAGAAACTAATTCTTTTTAAGGAGAAAATAGAGAAGTTTTTGATGTTAGGATGATGCAATGCAATGCATGAGAGAGAGAGAGAGAGAGAGAGAGAGAATAATGTACAAGGGAGCATAGCAGAGTTTTGTTTGACCCTAAAACTAACGCGAAGATAACAAGGGTACATGGTACAAGGTACAAGGTACAAGTATTAACATGGCGGAGTGCGCGGGTGCATGTGTAAACATGGCAGGTGTGTGCATGTGTAAACATGGCAGGTGTGTGCATGTGTTAAACATGGCAAGTGTGAGCATGTGTAAACATGGCAAGTATGTGTGCATGTGTAAACATGGAAAGTATGTGTGCATGTGTAAACATGGCAAGGTGTGTGCATGTGTAAACATGGCAAGGTGTGTGCATGTGTAAACATGGCAAGGTGCGTGCATGTGCAAACATGGCAAGTGTATGTAGGGTGCATGTGTAAACATGGCAGGTGCGTGCATGTGTAAACATGGCAGGTGTGTGCATGTGTAAACATGGCAGGTGTATGCATGTGTAAACATGGCAAGTGTATGCATGTGTAAACATGGCAGGTGTGTGCATGTGTGAACATGGCAGAAGTGTAAGGTGCATGTGAGAACATGGCAAATGTGTAAGGTGCATGTGAGAACATGGCAAAGTGTAAGGTGCATGTGAGAACATGGCAGACATCATGATGTGAACGAAAGTTAGACCCACTAAGTTTGAAAAAGTTTCAAAGCAGTCCCCAGCAGAGTCGCCACTGTGAATACCCCTTTCCGATGAAGCGACGCATGGAAAGTATCTTGTGATTATTATTATTTACAAAGGGAATATTCTTAACGACATTAAAATTATGAGAGTCGCCACGCCGTTTTAATTAAAGCCAAAACATTGAAAAAAGCATTTTAGTGGGTTCGGGGGTCAAATTACAACAAGAGAAGAATATTGAACGTTATCACTCCTATTGCCCGAATGATCGGTCTTTCTATCATGATGAATGTGTTAGTAGTGTGTTAGTGATTTAGACCGGATCCGAAGATTGCCTACGTTCCTCTTAATGTGAGAAGCTCAGGTCAGCGTAGTTCGCAGAGAATTAGAATAGGCAGAAGAATCGGGATCATGCATAATGAGGGGGGAATTACCTAAAGATTAGGGTTTAGAAGTAGTTCCTAGATCATCCTCGGGTTGATGAACCCTCGATCATCATCTGCTATGAAATAACATGTAATTATGAGGATCGCAACCCTAAATATGGCATAAATAAGGTTTTAATCTAAGAACACGAAGAACATGCGAAGAACATATTATGAACATATGAATGAGCATGCAAAGAATATGAAGAAACTATGAATAAACATGTACGAACATGAATATAAAAGATCTACATTAAAAATAATGCAAGAATACGAAGAAAAAGTTAGAAAACTTACCTATGTTGGCAAGAAATAAACCTTGGATCTTCTTGAGTGTTTGAATGCTAATTAGAGAGCAAAATAGTGTTTTAAAAACTCCAAAACTCGTACTTAGAGCTCTCAAAATCGGATCCTTAAACCAATAGCATGGGATTGGTTTATATAGTAAACTGAGGGGAAGATCTGATGGTCCAGATCATCCAGCACAAGGTTGGCCGCCTGGCCATTGTTGAAGCCGGTGACAAGAGTGGCCGCGTGGCCAAGATCAACGCGGAGCAATGTTGGCCGCGTGGCCAAGGCTGCCGGCTGACTTGATTCTTAAGCTAGGGTTTCTGCATGGTTTTAAGGAAACCTTTTACTACCTAATTTGATAGATTTTGTCATAAATGAGATATTTTGGGAATCCGGGACAAGTCTTTGCAAGGTTTCTAATTCCTATAAAGTCCTTGTATTTTGGGAAAGTCCTAATAAACTCATTTTCAGGTCGGGTACTAACACCATCACATCCTAGGATTGCCACCCTTATGTACCAATAGAACATATTTGGTGGTCAAATCCGTTGACATTTTTGGACAAAATTTAAATCCAACAGCTAAGTCTATAACCATACCCTATTATGGACTGACATAAATTCCTTGTGTATAAAAGGAATATGAACTTAGCTGATGAATACACATCAAAATCAATTTCTTTTGTCTTAGCTGTTGAAGTCATACTTAGTTCAATTCTTGAAAATAGGGAGACTTTCATCTAAGTTTAATCCAAAAAGAATGGCTCAAACTGCTAAGAAGTTAATCTTTTCAGTTCCTGTTGGAGAAGAAACTGAGAGGGAAAGATTTGAAAAGGAGTATAGGTCATATACTATACAGAGTGATCATCAGTTGTATGAGGAAGTTGAACAGCTTCCTATAGATCACCCTTTGAAGTATAGAGAGGTGAGAGAGAGAGAGAAGAGAAAAAGAGATTAGGAGTATGAAAAGGAAGCTATAGAGAAATTTGAGAAAGATAGGTTGGCAAAACATAAAAGGGTTGATGGTAAGGGAAAAGAGAAGTAGGTAGAGGAGAGAACAAGTATTAAGTTGTTTGGTCAGAATATGAGATAGGAGAAGGAGAGAGCAGCAAAGCAAGAGTTGCTCAAACTGAAGTCCTAAGGGTGCAATCCCTTGGGGATTTAATGAGGAACGAGGGATTCAAGGATCATGAAGGTGACCAAGGTAGGAGAGTGAAAGGAGAGACCCAAAATTTGAGGCATTTTACACTTAGGGAATTGATGCAACAAGAGGATAGCATAGCTGTTCAGGCAAAGAGAGTGCCTGTTGTTGAACAACCAAGGGTTTATGTACCAGTAACAAGGGATTCTTTATCAATAAACATGGCAGTGCTTGAAGGAGGGGGAGATAATTTTGATAGTGTTCAGCAATCACCATCAACTACTCACACTCAAATGTTTAGGCAATATTTGAGGTGTTGTAGTCTAGTTTAAGTCAAGGAAGAGGATAATGGAGGTCCTTCTTCTCACATGGCAATGATAGCTGCTGAAAGCATGCAAACTTCAGGAACCTTCAGTTTCATGTCTCCTTTGGATGACCTTCCCCCTTATGATGCTGTGGAGGAATGGTGCCCAAGAACCATGGGTCCACCTCTCCAGCACTCAATTACCTCCATTGATCCAGTTATGGAGAGGCATCCAGTTTGGTTGGAGAGGTATTTGGGGACAGGTCAGTCTACACCAGTTAGGGAGTATGGAGGAGAGGACATGCATGACAAGGGATCTGTGGAGTTGGTTGGAAACAAGTCTTGTAGAGGGGAATATGAGTTGAACAGCTAAGATGGTTGGTTAGCTGTTGGGAAGAGTTTTTTGTGTACTCCTTTTTAATTTTGTTTTTGGAAGGCTACCAAGGTCCACAGGGTAGTGAGGTTAAGTACTAGTTCCAAGTTGTATGATGTAAACAGGCCATCATATGACTGTCCTTGAATAGAGATCTGTTTTAGGTTAGCTGTTGAGAAACTGTAAAACAGCTAACTATGTCTTTATATTTCTTTAAAGTTTATTAAATGAATTTTTAGTTTATCCCTTTTACTTAGGCAAGTTAATCATTCCTAATCTTTCTCTCAAAAGTTCAAACCTCTTTTCATCCATAGCTTTAGTTAGAATGTCAGATACATTGTTCTCAGTACCAACTTTGGATAAGTTAATATTCCCTTTTTCAACATGATCTCTAATGAAGTGGTGTCTAACTTCAATGTGTTTGGTTTTAGAGTGTTGAACAGGATTCTCAGTCATAGCAATTGTACTGGAATTATCACAAAATATAGGAATATTTGTGACATTCATACCAAAGTCTTAAAGTTGACTTTTTAAGTACAATATTTGGGAACAGCATAGACCAGCTGCAACATATTCAGCCTCAGCTGTTGAGGTTGCAACTAATGTTTTCTTTTTGCTCGACCAAGATACAATTCTTGGTCCAATGAATTGACATCCACCACTTGTTGATTTTCTGTCCAGATTGCATCCAGCATAATCTGAGTCAGTAAAGCCAATTAGTGAGAATGGAGATTCATTAGGATACCACAAGCCATAATCAGGAGTTCCCTTTAAATATCTCAAGATCCCTTTAACAGCAGCAAGGTAAGATTCTTTAGGATTGGCTTGGAACCTTGCATAGAGACATACACTGAACATGATGTCTGGTCTAGATGCAGTAACATATAGGAGAGATCCTATATAGCTCCTGTATAGTGTTTGATCAACACTTTGACCATCAGTGTCAGCATGAAGTTTGGTTGTGGTAGACAGGGGTGTCTTAGTTGTTGAGGCATTCTGCATATCAAACTTCTTTATCATGTCTCTTGTGTACTTGGATTGGTTAATGAAGATCCCATCCTTCATTTATTTGAATTGGATACCTAAGAAGTAGGTTAGTTCTCCAATCATACTCATTTCAAATTGTTTTTGCATAAGATCTCCAAATTCTTTGCAGAGGTCCTCATTTGATGATCCAAAGATAATGTCATCAACATAGACCTGGATGAGTAAGGTGTTATCTCCATATTTTTTGATGAACATGGTGTTGTCAATATGACCTTTGGTAAATCCTTTATTGAGAAAAAAATTAGACAAAGTGTCATACCTGGCTCTAGGTGCTTGTTTTAGGCCATACAAGGCTTTGTCCAACTTGTATACATGGTCTGGGAATTTGGGATGTTCAAATCCAGGAGGTTGACCAACAAACACTTGTTCATTAAGTACTCCATTCAGAAATGCACTCTTTTACATCGATTTGGAATACTTTCATCTTTTTAAAAGATGAAAAGGCTAGAAATAGTCTTAGGGCTTCAAGTCTTGCTACAGGAGAAAAAGTTTCATCATAGTCTATTCTTTCTTCTTGTCTGTATCCATGAGCTACAAGCCTTGCTTTGTTTCTCACTACAGTACCATCTTCACTCATTTTATTTCTAAATACCCATCTGGTACCTATGACAGTCTGATTTCTTGGTTTGGGAACAAGTTTCCATACTTTATTCCTTTCAAACTGTTCAAGTTCCTCTTCCATAGCCTCTATCCAGTCTGCATCTTGAAGGGCTTCATGAATCTTCTTGGGTTCCATTTGAGAGATGAAGGCACTCATGAAGATATCATAGTGAGGAATGCCTTCAGGAATGGTTTCCTTTTGTATAGGAATGGAGATAACAATTTTCTCATCATGGACAATGGGGATAGGAGTGGAGATTTGAGAAGGGACAATTTGACAGCTAACAGTTTCATCTTGGCTGTTGGGAAGAGGAAAGCTGTTGGGAGTAGGTAAGCTATTCGGAGTGTCTTTAGGCAGAACATATGGAAGAATAGAGTTATTCTCATTTGGAGATGAGGGATTATTGGTTGTTGGTGAAGGTTTTGGAAGGTTGTCAGAGTTTCCAATACTTTCATCAAAATCACACAAGTCAGTGTTGCTTTGATCATTGTTTTCATCAAAGTCAACATGAATTGATTCTTCTACAACCAGTCTTCTTTTGTTGTAAACTCTGTAGGCTTTGCTAGTGTTGGAATAACCAAAGAAGATTCCTTCGTCACTCTTGGAATCAAACTTATCAAGATTGTTCTTCCATTGTTGTGAATGTAGCATTTGCTCCCAAATCCATGAAAGTAGGATATGGTTGGAATCTTTCCATTCCACAACTCATATGGGGTCTTCATATGATACATGTTGATGAGAGTTTTGTTCTGTACATAAACAGAAGTAGTTACAGTTTCACCCCAAAAGTATTTAGGAAGATTGTGTTCTGACAGCATTGCTCTTGCTGCTTCACAAATGGTCCTATTCTTTCTTTCTGCAACTCCATTCTGCTGAGGAGTTCTTGGAGCTGAAAATTTGTGATCAATCCCTATTTGATTACAATAAGTGTCAACTCCAGTGTTCTTAAATTCAGTTCCATGATCAGATCTTATTCTTTTGATAGATAAGCCTTTAAAGTTCTGAACTTTGTTAAACGGCTGAGTGAGATTATGAAGAGTATCACTTTTGGATTCAAGAAGGATGATCCAAGTGAATCTTGTGTAGTCATCAACAACTACAAGGGAATATCTCTTTCCACCTAGAGATCTGGTTCTAATGGGACCAAATAAGTCCATATGAAGGAGATCGAGAGGTTTGGTTGTGTCCAGTCTAGTTTTAGCAGAAAAGGATGTCTTCTTTTGTTTTCCACATTGACAGGCTCTACATAACTTGTCTTTCTTGAAAGGAATTTTGGGAAGACCTTTGACAAGGTTGGAGATGGATAACTTGGAAATGGTTTTGAGATTTAGGTGAGCAAGTCTTTTATGCCACATCCAAGACATATCTGATTGGCTGTAGGATAATAGACAGTAAGCAGTAGAAGTTTGGACAACTTCAAGGTGGAGGCAGTAGAGGTTCTTCTTTCTAACTCCAGTTAAAATAACCTTGTTGTTCTTGTCTTTGACTTGGCACTGGTCCTTTGTGCAGATAACATGATAACCTTTGTCACAAATTTGACTAATGCTTATCAAATTGTGTTTAAGGCCTTCAACATAAGATACATCTGTAAAGATGATCTCCTTGGTCACTAGGTTACCTGATCCTTTGACTCTTGCTTGAGAATTGTCACCAAATGTAACATTGGGACCATTCTTTGGTGTTAGCTGTTGAAGCCATTCCTTGTTGTAGGTCATGTGTCTGCTACATCCACTATCTAAGTACCATATTCCTTTATTGGATTCCTACAAAACAAAATTTAAAAATTATGGTACCCTTTATTCTTTTTGGGTCCAAAGGATTAGACTTTCTTTGGTACCCTAGCCTTGCCACCTGATCTCCTTTTGAAGAACTGGTTAAGGGTGTTATAGTAGGACATGATTTGCATCATGTAGGGTGTCAATGTAAAGGGTTGAGGAGAGTTATATAGGTGTCCAGTATTGTATGGGCTTTGATTTCTGTAGTTTGGTTGATGAAAGTGAGATTGCTGTTTGGGATTTTGTGAGTGGTATGATGATCCAGGTGAGGAATTTTGGGACTGATAGGCATGAATTTTTCCATTGGAGTATTGCCAGTTTTGTCTAGGTTGCCTAGAGTGCCTATGTTGTTTAGTATGTCTTGGCTGTCCAGTTTGCCTTGACTGTTCAGCTTGTCTTTGCTGTTCAGCTTGTCTTGGCTGTCTGGCTTATCTAGGCTTCTATTCTTGCTTCCTTTTCTGAGATTTAATATCAACAGTTCTGCTAGAAGCTTGAGATTTAGGAATTTTGGGAGAGTCCACTTTTAATTTACTCTGTTCACTCCTCTGTTTGTACACATCTTCCTTTGTTTGAATGGGGTAAGATGGTATCTTGGTAGAGAATGTGTTGAGACTTTGTAAAATCATAGTTTCAACAGATCTATCACCAGTAGGTGGAGTGTAGGTTTTGAGTGTGGGGTTATTTGCTCCTATTCCAGATCTGTCTCCAGGATGTCTTTGATTAAAGTGACACATGGATAAAGCATTGCTTGATTTGTTCCAGGAGTCAATTTTTCTTTTTAATGCCTTGTTTTCTTCCTTCAAGGTACTCATTTCCTGTTCATTATCCTTTTGAGACCCAGAACAATCAGTCTTAGCTGTTGAGCTAAATATGTCATTTTCAAATTTTTGACATTTTTCTTCTAGATCCTTTTTGGTAGTTTCAAGGTTAGTGTTTAGGGATTTGAGATTTTCAATGGTTTTTGATTGCTCAAGGTTTTCTGTGATCAGGGCAGCAAAGCTAGAGTCTTGTTTCTTCTTTTGAATCAAGAGAGTGCAAACTAAATTTTTAAAACCATTAATATTAAGAGAGTTAAAGTTATGTACCTCTTTAAGTTCCTCAGCAACAGCTAAGGCTTCTAGGTCTTCTTCATTGTCAGAGTCATCACATTCCTGTGCAACTAAACACAGTAGTGCTTCTTCTTCATCACTATCTGAGTCTGATAATTCAAATTCTTCATCACTAAACCTAGAGGAGTCAGCAAGCATGACTTGTTCTTTATTTTTGTCATTTTTAGCCTTGACACAATTGTAGCAATTGCACCTAGAACTATGAATGACATCTTTAGAATAGGTCATTCTTTTTTAGTGTTCCCTTTGTTTCTTAGGTTCTTTACAATCTGCAGCATAGTGATCTGGTTTACCACAGTTGTAACACTCAATGTTCTTCTTGATAACTTCTTGAGTTGAGTTGGATGGTGAAGGACTGTATCTTCTATCAAAAGCTTTCTTTTGATGCTTCATGGCATTTCTGAATGTCGCGACCCCGACCCCGCAGGCCCGGAGTACGCGAGCTGGACGTCGACTTAAACAATAAACTCTAAAACAATGAGGATAAAAATTTCCTTTTATACCAAAAGATGATAACACAAAGTTTTGAAATCCAACTTGAACAACAAAATATAAACTAGTATAAGCTCCATAAGCTTACACCCAAAATAATAAAATATACAAATTCTAATGACGTCAAGTTTGGTACAACTATTCCCAAAAAGGTTACACATTTATGTAATGTAAACCCACCAATAACAACTTGCCCAAAAAGCTCAACCTCGCGACGTCCTCCTCGTGATCAGCGAGTCTAATCCTTTCCTCCTGAGGGGGGGTTAAGGAAAAACAAAGATAAAAGAAAGGGGGTGAGATAAATCTCAATAAGTTACTAATGCAACTACATGACATGCTATGATGCAATAAGCAATAAGCAATAATAAATATCACTTAGCACATAGCATTTATCAATTAACAGATAGCAGCGGAAATAAACAAGTAACAAAGGATATTAGCAAAGGTTTCCCAACTGAAAGAACCAAATAAAGGTCGCTGCGCAGCTTCAACAATCAACCCAATCAACATCTTCATGGTAGCATGAAAGCTGAAGAGAAAACCCCCGGTACCAGAACCAATAACAAAGTAACGTGCCACAAAGGGCGGGAGTCATGCCACAAAGTCATGCTCCAAAACGTCTAGCTAGAATACTCACAAAAGGAGCTAGCTCATCCCATCCAAGGCCAATCTGGACGGGGAAAGAAGGACCAATGGGCGATGCTATACTGGACTTGGCTTGTCCCATTATAGTATTATCCATTGCCTGACTCGATACACAAATAACCAGCTGGACTTTCAAGTAAAGGCTAAGTAATAAAATACTAGCACGATAAACAACTAATGATTCCGAAATAGGGAACCATTCCAAATAAATCACCACAAAGGTAAACCAATCCAAACAACACATTAAAGATGTCCAACATTCCCAAAACGATACTTAATCAAATTCCATAACATATTTATTCACAAAGGACCCAATTCCAATTAATAAAGTGTTCCACGATGTTAACTTAAGTTAATTAGGGTAATAAAACCTAAACTAGGAAGCCATGTAGTCTTAAACAAGCAAAAGACAAAATTCCAGAAGCAGGGGGTGGGCGGGCGCGCGGTAGGGGGCAGGCGGGCGCTTATTTGCCCAGAAGGTCTAGCCGCAGGAAAAATCTAGGCGGGCGGGCGCCTGGCTCAGCACGGGCGGGCGCCTGGTCGACGGGCTGGGAGGGATTCTCAGTTGGGTTCTTCAATTTCTCAAGCCATTTTCATACCATTTCCACAACACCCAAAATCAACACTTTCCACAAGTTCAACAATGAATCAAAACAACATCTAGGATGAAAGGGGACCTAATCAACATCATATATAACCCCAAACCAAGATTCAAACCCAACATTCATAACAATCACCATTTTAAACCAAAAACCAAAATAAATTCCAAATAAATCCCAAACTCAATCAAACATCAAATGTATCAACTAAAGCATTATATAAACATGAAATGAACACTTTAGCATAAAAATGGGGGAAAACCAACTTACCCAGATTTCTCAAAGTTGACGGAACTCAAAATTTCTTAGCTTCCTACGATTCTATCGACGATCTAAACATGTTTCAAGTTATGAGAAATGAGAGATGATGAGGGGAAGATAGCTAGATTGAAGAGAGAAGGGAGAGAAGAAACTTACCCAAACCAAGGAGAGAGAGAGAGTATTGCTAGGAATGGGAGTGAGGATGAGGGAGAAGAGAGGGAGTAGTTGAATAATAATTTGAAATGTTACACTTAGGGCCCCTCCCCTACTCTACCCAATACAAATAACTCCCCACTAACAATTAAGACCCAACTCTCTACACTAGTACAATTAACCAATTAAATGGTAGGCATAAATTATTATAACACATAAAATGCACACATAATTATCCAAATAAATAAATAATTCAAATAATTAATTAAGTCATAACTAAATAATTAAATATTTATTATTAGAAACTAGAGACGGGTTTTCGGGTCGTGACATTCACTCCCCCTTAAAGAAAATTCGACCCGAATTTTAACGAGACTTACCCGAATTAAAAAGCCACGGATATTTACGCTCCATCTCCTCTCGAAGTTCCCAAGTCGATTCCTCAACATTGTGATTCCTCCAAAGAACTCTAACCAACGGAATGCTTTTGCTTCTCAAGTCTTGGACTTTAGAATCAAGGATTCGAACCGGTCGTTCTTCGTAGGTCGTATCAGGTTCTATATCCTCCGGTACCCCCGGTAAAACGTGAGAAGGATCATGAACATACTTCCGGAGCATAGAAACGTGAAAAACATTATGTAACCGGTCCAAAGAAGATGGTAACGCAAGCCGATATGCTAGAAGTCCCACTTTCCCCAAAATCTCAAACGGTCCAACAAACCTCGGAGCTAATTTACCCTTCTTCCCAAACCTTCGAATTCCCACTTTCGGAGATACCTTTAAGAACACGAAGTCTCCGATCTAAAAACTAAGATCTCGTCTCTGATGGTCGGCATAGCTCTTCTGTCGACTCTGGGCTGTCTTCAATCGATCCCGAATAATTTTAACCTTTTCCACCGAGTCCTGAACCATGTCAACACCCCAAAGTTTTGCTTCCCCAACCTCATCCCAACAAATAGGTGACCGACATTTCCTCCCATACAAAGCCTCATACGGTGCCATCTGTATACTCGACTGATAACTATTATTGTAGGCGAACTCTGCAAGCGGTAGATGGGTATCCCACGAATCTGGAAAGTCAACTGTGCAAGCTCGTAACATATCCTCGAGAATCTGAATGGTTCTTTCAGACTGACCGTCAGTCTGAGGATTAAATGCTGTGCTAAACCTCAAATCGGTACCCAAAGCCTTCTGTAACGCTCGCCAAAATCGGGATGTAAACCTGGGATCTCTGTCTGACACAATACTAACTGGAACACCATGTAATCTGACAATCTCATGAATATACAAATTCCCAAGTTTCTCCATCGAATAGGAAATGTCAATGGGTAAGAAATGAGAAGATTTAGTCAACCTATCCACGATCACCCAAACTGCATTGAACCTCCTTCGAGTCCTGGGTAGTCCGGTTACAAAATCCATCGTAATGTGTTCCCACTTCCACTCGGGTATCTCAAGAGGCTGAAGTAGACCTGCGGGTCTCTGATGCTCTGCTTTAACTTGTTGACAGATCAAACATTTCGACACATATTCTGCAATTTCCCTCTTCATGTTAATCTACCAAAATTGCTATTTTAAATCCTGATACATCTTCGTACTCCCGGGATGAATGGTATACCGGGATTTGTGACCCTCATCAAGAACTCGCTGTTTAATCCCACCGATATTCGGCACACACAATCTGCTACGATAAGTCAATACTCCCTCGGAGTCAAGATGGAAGTCCACATACTGTCTATCCCGAGCATTATCCATAATCTTCTTCAACTCTGGGTCATCCTTCTGAGTATCCTTTATTTGTTGAATTAGTGTGGGAAATACATTAAGGTTCGCAAAAATAGCTCCACGTTTCGACTCTTGGGGACGCCAATCTCGAGCATCCTCTAGCAATCTCCATTCACGAATCATCATTGATGCCACATAAGACTTTCGACTGATCGCATCAGCTACTACATTTGCTTTGCCCGGATGGTACGAAATGGTGCAATCGTAATCTTTTAAAAGTTCCATCCACCTACGCTGCCGGTTGTTCAATTCCTTTTGAGAGAAGAGGTATTTCAAACTCTTGTGATCGGTAAAAATCTCAAACTTCGCTCCATATAGGTAATGCTTCCACTTATGCAACGTAAAGACTATCGCAGCCAACTCCATATCATGAGTAGGGTCATTCTGTTCACTAGGGGTCAACTTCCTCGAAGCATAAGCAATTACTTTCCCATTCTGCATCAAAACACAACCCAAACCCTCTTTCGAAGCATCACTGTAAATTACTAAATCGTCATTTCCATTTGGTAACGCAAGAATAGGAGCCGTAGTTAATCTCTTCTTTAATTCATCAAAGCTACTTTGACATTTTTCACTCCACACAAACGGTACATCCTTCCGGGTCAACTAAGTCATCGGAGTAGCAATCCTCGAAAACCCTTCTATAAACCTTCTGTAATACCCGGCTAAACCCAGAAAACTTCTGATCTCGGTCACTGTCTCGGGTCTCTTCCAATCCACTATGGCTTCTATCTTCGAAGGATCCACAGAAATCCCATCTTTAGAAATAACATGACCCAGAAATGAAACCTTCTCGAGCCAAAATTCGCATTTACTAAACTTCGCAAACAACTGCTCCCTCGCAAGAATGGATAAAACTGTCCTCAAGTGTTGCTCGTGCTCCTCTCGAGATTTAGAGTAGACAAGAATGTCGTCGATGAAAACCACCACAAATGAGTCAAGGTAAGGATGGAAAACCTGGTTCATCAAATCCATAAACACGGCAGGCGTGTTAGTCAACCCAAACGGCATAACTAGGAACTCGTAGTGACCATAACGAGTGCGAAAGGCAATCTTCGGAATATCCTCAGATCGAATCTTCAACTGATGGTACCCACTCCTCAAATCAAGTTTAGAAAACACCACGGACCCTTAAAGCTGATCAAATAAATCATCAATGTGAGGTAGAGGATACTTGTTTTTCACTGTAACCTGATTCAACTTTCGGTAATCAATACACAATCTCAAAGAACCGTCTTTCTTCCGCACAAACAAAACCGGTGCTCCCCACGGGGAAACACTAGGGCGGATAAACCCTCGATCAAGCAACTCTTGCAACTGAACCTTTAGTTCCTTCAACTCTACGGGAGCCAACCTATACGGTGCCTTTGAAATCGGAGCCGTACCCGGCAAAAGGTCTATACAAAACTCTATCTCACGATCGGGAGGCATATCATATTCAGAAGAGAAAACATCGGGAAATTCTCTAACTACCCGAAGACTCTCCAAACTAGGGGATTCTTTCCTAGTATCGAGCACACTAGCCAAGTACCCCTCACAACCACGATGCAACAATCTCCTAGCTTTCACATAAGAAATGATATGAATATTCCTACCCAAAGGCATAGCCTCAAAAACAAATTTAGGCATATTGGGAATAGAAAAAGTAACAACTTTCTTACGACAATCAACAGAAGCATGAAACTTGCTCAACCAATCCATACCCAAAATAACGTCAAAATCTTGTATCGGAAGAACTACCAAGTCCGCACACAAGACATGACCACAGATAAGCACATCACAAGCACGAAAGACTTTATCAGTCACCAAACACTCTCCCATAGGAGTTGACACTTCTAACACATAGGGCAAAGACTCAGATGCAGCATTTAGCAAAGAAGCAAATTGCATAAAAATGTAAGAATGAGATGATCCTGGATCTACTAACGTACGTGCGCTCACACTAGATATAGAAATAATACCTCCAATCACTGAGGGATCATCTGCCTGATACTGATTCATTGCAAACACTTTTCCTTGGACCTTGGGCTTCCCCGTAGCATCCTTTTTCAGACCCTGTGGAGCCCCAGCTCCTACCCCAGTCGGTTGACCTCTGAATCTCGGGCAATCCTTCACAAAATGCCCCAACTGCCCACAGTTAATGCATTTCCCTTATTTCTTCCAACACCGGTCCTCCGAGTGTCCTTCCCTTTGGCAATATGAACAGAGTCTCCTATTTTGGTTCCCTTGGTTCCCGGAAGTAGTGCCCGGGTTCCTTGGGATTAGTTGCCCTCGGGACTGAGATTGTCCCCCAAAATTACCTCGGTTATCTGAACGGGATTGTGTCTTGCTCTGCCCTCCCTGCTTGCTAGTATTAGTCACCTCGACCTTCTTCTTATGTTCCTCCATATCTTGCTCAATCAAGTAGGCTCGATCCACCGCATCCTGATAAGTTTGAATCCTCTGTGCTATAAGTTGAGTCCGGATAGAAGCCTTCAAACCCCGGATGAATCTCATAGCTTTCTGTTCTTCGGTCCTCACAAGATAGTCACAATACCGGGCTAATTCTGTGAACTTAGCCGAGTACTGAGCTATAGACAACAAACCTTGCTCCAAGTTGAGAAGCTCGATCTCTTTTCGGTTTTGATCTACTACCGGAATTAAATGCTCCTTGAATTTCCGCACGAACAATTCCCACACATACACTGTGTGAGTATCATCCCAACTCGCTTTAACCCCTTTCCACCAATGCTCGGCGGCACCCACAAGCTTATAAGCCGCGAATCGGACTCTATCCTCGTCCGTGCACCCAAACATATCATAAATTTTCTCCATAGACTCAACCCATAGTTCGGCCTTCTTCACATCGGGCTCACCATCGAACTCCCTTGGTTTTAATTTCAGAAATTGTTCCAACCCGTATCGCGGAGGTGCCACATGCTCCTCTCTTGGCCCTTGGTCATGAATTGCTTTCATGGCCGCCTCAAACATTCCTTGGAACATAGCACGGTTCTCTTCCCGAGGATCATTCTGATTCTGAGCCCCACTAGAACTTTCACCCGTTCTTCTTCTAGCCATTGAGAACAATTATCTGCATAAAACATCAACCGTTACTCACTCCGAACACAACTACCCTCCTAAGTCATACTAGTCCACCTAGACTAATACTTAGAGCTAAACCAT
This sequence comes from Campanula takesimana, assembly GCA_026119855.1. NCBI lineage: Eukaryota > Viridiplantae > Streptophyta > Magnoliopsida > Asterales > Campanulaceae > Campanula > Campanula takesimana. The sequence goes on from JAOWBW010000046.1 coordinate 1,197,222, forward strand.
AGCTCTGATACCAACTGTCGCGACCCCGACCCCGCGGGCCCGGAGTACGCGAGCTGGACGTCGACTTAAACAATAAACTCTAAATCAATGAGGATAAAAAATTCCTTTTATACCAAAAGATGATAACACAAAGTTTTGAAATCCAACTTGAACAACAAAATATAAACTAGTATAAGCTCCATAAGCTTACACCCAAAATAATAAAATATACAAATTCTAATGAAGTCAAGTTTGGTACAACTATTCCCAAAAAGGTTACACATTTATGTAATGTAAACCCACCAATAACAACTTGCCCAAAAAGCTCAACCTCGCGACGTCCTCCTCGTGATCAGCGAGTCTAATCCTTTCCTCCTGGGGGGGGGGGGTTAAGGAAAAACAAAGATAAAACAAAGGGGGTGAGATAAATCTCAATAAGTTACTAATGCAACTACATGACATGCTATGATGCAATAAGCAATAAACAATAATAAATATCACTTAGCACATAGCATTTATCAATTAACAGATAGCAGCGGAAATAAACAAGTAACAAAGGATATTAGCAAAGGTTTCCCAACTGAAAGAACCAAATAAAGGTCGCTGCGCAGCTTCAACAATCAACCCAATCAACATCTTCATGGTAGCATGAAAGCTGAAGAGAAAACCCCGGTACCGGAACCAATAACAAAGTAACGTGCCACAAAGGGCGGGAGACATGCCACAAAGTCATGCTCCAAAACGTCTACCTAGAATACTCACAAAAGGAGCTAGCTCATCCCATCCAAGGCCAATCTGGACGGGGAAAGAAGGACCAATGGGCGATGCTATACTGGACTTGGCTTGTGCCATTATAGTATTATCCATTGCCTGACTCGATACACAAATAACCAGCTGGACTTTCAAGTAAAGGCTAAGTAATAAAATACTAGCACGATAAACAACTAATGATTCCGAAGTAGGGAACCATTCCAAATAAGTCACCACAAAGGTAAACCAATACAAACAACACATCAAAGATGTCCAACATTCCCAAAACGATACTTAATCAAATTCCATAACCTATTTATTCACAAAGGACCCATTCCAATTAATAAAGTGTTCCACGATGTTAACTTAAGTTAATTAGGGTAATAAAACCTAAACTAGGAAGCCACGTAGTCTTAAACAAGCAAAAGACAAAATTCCAGAAGCAGGGGGCGGGCGGGCGCGTGGTAGGGGGCAGGCGGGCGCTTATTTTCCCAGAAGGTCTGGCCGCAGGAAAAAGCTAGGCGGGCGGGCGCCTAGTCGACGGGCTGGGAGGGATTCTCAGCTGGGTTCTTCAATTTCTCAAGCCATTTTCATACCATTTCCACAACACCCAAAATCAACACTTTCCACAAGTTCAACAATGAATCAAAACAACATCTAGGCTTAAAGGGGACCTAATCAACATCATATATAACCCCAAACCAAGATTCAAACCCAACATTCATAACAATCATCATTTTAAACCAAAAACCAAAATAAATTCCAAATAAATCCCAAACTCAATCAAACATCAAATGTATCAACTAAAGCATTTTATAAACATGAAATGAACACTTTAGCATAAAAATGGGGGAAAAGCAACTTACCCGGATTTCTCAAAGTTGACGGAACTCGAAATTTCTTAGCTTCCTACGATTCTATCGACGATCTAAACATGTTTCAAGTTATGAGAAATGAGAGATAATGAGGGGAAGATAGCTAGATTGAAGAGAGAAGGGAGAGAAGAAACTTACCCAAACCAAGGAGAGAGAGAGAGAATTGCTGGGAATGGGAGTGAGGATGAGGGAGAAGAGAGGGAGTTGTTGAATAATAATTTGAAATGTTACACTTAGGGCACCTCCCCTACTCTACCCAATACAAATAACTCCCCACTAACAATTAAGACCCAACTCTCTACACTAGCACAATTAACCAATTAAATGCTAGGCGTAAATTATTATAACACATAAAATGCACACATAATTATCCAAATAAATAAATAATTCAAATAATTAATTAAGTCATAACTAAATAATTAAATATTTATTATTAGAAAATAGAGACGTGTTTTCGGGTCGTGACACTGACAGCCATGAAAATGAGACTTGGGATGTCTTCTTGAGAGATTGGTTTTGATTCTTGTTTAGGAGTTATATTCAGTTTTTGAAGAGCATTGATAACAAGGGTGTCAATGTCCTGTTGAGACAACTGTTTATGGGTTTGCTCTTGAGCAACAAGGGCAAGGGTTTGAGATATGGTGGAGGCTGGTTGAATTTTAATCATTCTTTCTAGTTCATAGGCTTCAAGTTTACCAAAGTATTGTTCTATGGTCATACTACTCCATTCAGCTCCTTCTCTAATGGGAAGGGCTACTTTCTCATACTCTTGAGGAATATTAGAGTAGATCTTTAAGCAAAGGTCAGATTGTTCAAATGTTTTGCCATGGTCTGAAATGGCTCTTACAAGATCTTCAAATCTTGGTCTTGCAGCACTCACTTTTTCTCTAGGATAGAATTTGAAGTTGTCCAACTGTCTTAATAAGTTATATAGATTCTGGGTTCTAACACTGGTGTGTTTAGTGAACTTGGTGTTAATTAGTTCCCATGCTTCTTTAGCACTTGGTACTTTAGCTATTTCTTGAGCTAGGGAGTCATTGACATTTTTTTGCAGAATATTTTTTACTTTTAAGTTAGCAGTCATAAGTTGTCTTTGAGCATCAGTCCAGAGTTCAAGAGATTTGAGTTTGCTACCTCCTCCATTGACTTCAGCTTGAGTGGGAGGTTCAACTTTATTGTCTAAGACATACCAGTTCCATATGCTATTAGCATCTAGATGGGTTTTGATTTTTGAGGAATAAATCTCAAAAGATCCACAATCATCAATGTGTGGAATGTCCTTTTCATTGTTTCTTCTTGGTTGAGGGATGGTGGGTTGAATGGATCTTTCACAAGTTGTTAGACTCTTTATGGTGAATCCAAGCTCTGATGCCAATTGAAAGGCCCTGTTTAACTTAATGAACAGATTAATTAAAACTTGAACAGCTAACTGTTTGAGGTTAGCTGTTGAGAGATAAAAATAAAAAGAAATGTGCAGCGGAATAAAAATGAGTAAATAAATGAAGGGACAAGGTGTATGTGTTGAGACAAGAGTGTACACAGTATTTTAAAGTGATTCAGAGGAAAAACCTTTCTCTTACATCCACCCCCACTATTAGAACAGTGAGACCAATTCACTATAATATTCTCTACAATTAGAGTTACAAGAATTGATAAGGCAAGTTCTTTTGAACCCCCTCTACTTAATTGACACTTCAATTAAGGTTGCTTCTTTCAAAGCGAGAAAAAGAGAAAAAGAAAATATCACAAGTGTGTTTACAAATTATCTTGGCTGTTAGCTGGCTGTATGTGGGTTGTAACTGGGTGTAAGATGGCACAATATTTGCAGGGGTTTATGCAAATATTTAAGACTGCAAAGTGAAAATGCAGTAAGGCTACAAAGGTTTTTAAATAGTGTAAAGTTGTGAAATGGGTGTGGAGGGTCACTTGAAAACATGCCAGTATACTCCTATATATATGGGTGGGCATATAGCCATTGGGGAACAGGGGTACAGGAGTAGATGTTTGGGGAACCAAAGGTACAGAGGAATAAATGGTTTGTTTTTGACTGGGTTGACTAAAGCATTTGTTTCTCCTTTGCAGGTTTGTCAAGGAAGAGAAGGGTGTATTCACACTTGATCAAGCTTCAATATGAGTTATTCTAATGTTTGTTAATATTGAAATAATCATTCTTCAAGAGTCTGATGACGTGGAGATAGCTGTTGAAGAAGGACAGTCTTAGCTGTTGGAACAGGGGAGCTTAGCTGTTGGGCTTGTATGCAGTTGGCTGTTGAAGCTTGTTTGTAGATAGCATCTTGATAATTCATTTTAGGTTGAGGGAGTGTGTAATAAGTAGTTCTTCAGTTTGTTAGATGTATAGATGATAGGTAGATCATGTAATGACTTGGCTGATGGCTGAATGCTAACTGGACAGCTTAGCTGCTGAGTTTTGTCTTGGGTTGCCTGAGTTCAGGTCTTTTGTATACATCATATAATCAATTGATTGATTATTTATTTATCAAAACATATTTATTATGATTAATTGTGAGTTAAACATAGTGAGGTACTAACAGATGTCTTTTCAATTTTGCCAATTGGTATATCCACTTTGTCATTTTGTTGCAATCCGACTACAAAAGTAAATGAGAGTTATTAGTTTTGTAACAAGTTTTATGTCATGTGGAAAAAACAATTTAAAAATTATATTAACCCCAAATATGTTTCATATGAAGAAAATGCTCTATGTGTATTATCAGTTCATGATCATTTGATAGTAAAAAAAAAGTAGAGGAAGAGGAGGATGAATTGGGGGAAGGGTGTATGTGGAAGGGGGTGATGCGGGAATGTAAGGGAGTGGTGGAGGAAAGTAAAAGAGAGGAAAGAAGATAATAGCATGGTGCAAATTAGTAATTTTTCAGATTATTTTTTCCATATTCTTTATTTTTTAAATATTTTCATTTATTTAAATTATAAATTATTATAATTCAATTAATTTACAAAAAAATTGGAAAATAAATAAATATATGTTGTAGATTTAAATATTAGCTTCAATTTGAAAAAAGAATAATACCAATTATCGGATATGTGTAGCTCCAAAAAAAAAATCTTAAAATGTCCATCTATTAGAAAATTAACGCCCAATTACGTTTGCAATTAGATTGCAACAAAATGAAAAAGTGAGTATACCAATTGACGAATTGAAAAAAAACAGCATCAAGATTGCAATATACGTACTTGCAAAAACTAAATGGTTGTAAAGAGAATTACAAGATTAAATATGAATTTGGCCACCGACTTGTACAAAAAGTTTTGTCGCTTAAAATAAAATTTGGACACTCATTTAGGGACATGGGTAGTAATTAAATGAACTTTAAAATGAGAAGATTGTCCAAAACACTGTACATACTTTGCCATTTATAGAATATAGAAACTAAGAACTTTAAATTGAGACATAACAAAAAAGAAAATAAGAACATTAAACTGCGATGAAGTGAGTAAAGAAACAGCAGACATTTTAAGATTAACTTATGAAACGTGTTTGTTTGTAGATCATTATGTTAACTAATTAATACTCTCTCACATTTTTTCTGTTATTACGAATAAAATTTGAGAAATTTAATTTTAAGTTGATTTATTATATTAATAAAAATTTAAAATTTATTATTAATACATCATGCACTAATAATACAATCAATCAGTGGCGGAGCTACCCTTATGGCAAAGGGGGAAATTGCCCCCATTAATTTTTTAAAAATAAATTTTTACTAGCGCAAAATATACGAAATTTTGGGGAATTTAGTGCAATTTGTTGAAACTTGCCCCCTTTGACATAAAAGTAATAATGCACTAGAATTTTTTTTGCCCCCATTGACGAAAATTGAGCTAATTTTTTTCTTGTGTAATCTTTGCCCCCGTTGATACAAATTCCTAGCTCCGCCACTGCAATCAATAACCAATTTTTGATTTTTATTAAGATAATTAAATCATCTCAAAATTATTGCTCAAAGTTTATTCGTAGTAACTTTAAAAAAAGTGAAAAAAAATCATTTTACAACAAAAGGAACATGTGTTTCTTCATTTAAAAAAAATAGTCTCATGGGTTTTTTTTTTTTTCGTAATCCACTGTAACATTGTACGTATAAAGATCCCCTTGGTTAGACTCGGCCTGTATTATGTGGAAAATCAGTTGTTATTCTCTACTCTTTCTGTATTAAAACGATTCTCACTTTTTCAACTGTTATTATAAATGAACTTTGAGCAATAAATTTTTTCATTAATGTAATTATTTTAATGAAAAATTAAACTTATTTTTGATAGTATTGTTGATGGTGTATCAATAATAAGTTTTAGATTTTTATAATGAAATCAACCTAAAATTCTTATTTTAAGTTCGTTTGTTGTAACACTGATAAAAAAAAATAGTGACAGGATCATGGGACAGAGTATATGGAAATCAACCTATCATATTTTTTATAATTATTCTCCGCCCTCAAAATAATTCTCTGAATTTGCTCTTAATCAATAGCAAATTTGAATATTAAGACAAATGTAATATATCACATGAGAGACGTAAGTGTTGAAAAAAAACAAATACTTAGGGTATGTACAGTCCGACCGCATAAAAATCCTAAAATCTTTACTATATGATTTCACTCATGTCAATGTAATTACTCCCTTTGTTCCGGAATAAATGTCTCCCTTTTTTTCAAGTTAGTACAAAAGAATTTTGAGCATTAATTTTTATCTTAATGAAAATAAAAAAAATGTTATTGATATTTATAATGGTATACAATCACACTTTTAAAATTTTATTAAGATAATTAAATCAACTTAAAATTATTGCTCAAAGTTCATTCGTACTAACATTCAAAAAAAGAAGATATTTAATTTGAGAGAGAGGGAGCATAGAATATACTCACTCCATCCCAAAATGTTTCTCCCTTTTTTTTTTTAATCCTCATATAAAGGAACTTTGAGCAATACTTTTAAGTTAGTTTAATTATCTAATGAAAATATAAAACTTGTTATTGTCAATAACAAGTTATATTTTTTCATTAAGATAATTAAACTAAACTCAAATTATTATTCAAAATTATTTTATACTGATTAAAAAAAAAAGGGAATAACATTTTGGAATGAAAGGATTAATTCATGTAAAGTTGAACTTTTACAATGTCCGATTGGTAAACTCTAGATCCATGAAACTCTATTTTCTTATGTAAGGAATTTGTTATAACATAATCCTCTATAGTTTTTGTTTTTTGTTTTAAAATCATGTTGTTATTGTCAATAACAAGTTATATTTTTTCATTAAGATAGTTTTTGTTTTAAAATAATATTTGTTGTTTGATGATATATTATCCATTGAAATTTCCCTCATCACCTGACCTGACCACCATCTCTATAAAATGGCAATCTTTCATTGCTTAAAAACCTACATCTCTCTCTCTCTCTCTCTCTCTCTCTCCCTCTCTCTCCCTCTCTCTCTTTGCAAGTGTGTGAAATGGCACCAACTGCACAGAATCTCTCCCAAGCCACAGATCCACTCCTAGGGCTACTTGCATTAAAAAAAGGTCACAACTCCATTATTCCTACACAATTTGCCTATTTCAAAAACCCTGATGAATACTTAGGCTCACCTGGTATTGATATCCCAATCATTGATTACTCACTCTTCATATCTGGGGATTGTCGCCAACGTTCAGATATCGTTCAACAACTTGGCAAAGCTTGTGAAGAATGGGGCTTCTTCATTGTACGTATATTAATTTCTTAGCTCTTGTCCCTCAAAGTTTTTTTTTTTTTACCAAATTGTGTTGTCGCTAATCAGCGTACATTTCTGAGAAATCTATAGAATTCGCATTCAACATATCCTATTATGGTTCAATATATTTCCAATACTATGAGTAAACAAAAGCCGATACTCCCTCCATCCCAAACTTATGACTACTTATTTCTGTTTTTTGGCGTCACATACTTATTGATACTTACCCAAAATATTCAACCTTCTCGCTCCCACCCACCCACCCACTCACAACAACTATTCACTAACTTATTTTCTCTCTCCTACCCACTCACAATACTTACTTTTCTAACATATTTTCTTAATCCCCATGCACTCACTTTTAATTGCAATAAATTTGGGACGGTAAGTATAATTATTTACATGTGCTACTAAAATATAAGAATGCAAGAACCACACAAATTAACACTGTAACGACCCGAGTCCGCAGACCCGACCCACCACATAGGTACCATACACTAGCCCATATATTTTCTTAATCCCCGTGCACTTACTTTTAATAGCAATAAATTTGGGACGGTAAGTATAATTATACATATTTCCGATGTGGGATGGGGGATATCACAATCTCCCCCACTCAAACCCTTGCCGTCCCTGACAAGGTCAATCAATACCCAGATCGTACCCCCGGGCTAGCAATAAATTTGGGACGGTAAGTATAATTATACATATTTCCGATGTGGGATGGGAGATATCACAATCTCCCCCACTCAAACCCTTGCCGTCCCTGACAAGGTCAATCAATACCCAGATCGTACCCCCGGGCTAGCTCGCAAGCCTTAAGGCCGGGAGGCCTCCAAAAGTCCAATGGATGATTTGATGCTTAGTAGGAGTGTATGGGCCTTCTATATAGCACACTCAATTCCCACATATTTCCGATGTGGGATGGGAATATCACAAACACACTACCACAGTTATAGTCCGTACTTGTTTGATACTCCTCAATTAAAAAAAAAAAAGTAGCAAACCCATTAAAGACCAATGGTGTATGATATCAATTAGGGTTTTGTTCTTAGAGAATAATACTAGTACAATTTATATAAAACTGATCTGGTAATTATATATATTGATGACAGGTAATCAACCATGGATTACCAGAGAGCCTAACTAGCTCGTTAATGGAAGCTAGCGATGAATTCTTTTCGTTGCCAGAAAGCAAGAAGTTGGAGTACACGATGAACAAAGATGTAGTGAACGGGATTAGGGTTGGGAGTCGTGATAATGTGTCCACAGATGATTCTTATTACTGGAGGAATTACATTAAAATGTTCATACGCCCGTATTTTCAGTCTCCTATTAAACCTCATCATTTCAGGTAATCTTTTATTTCAAATTTTCACATGCAGGCTGTCCATACATATAATTTATGTGCCAAGTGGTATGATAGATATTCGCGAAAACAATTTTCTTATGCAATTTGTTCATAGGAGTATTAGTATTATTTTTTTTTGATCTCCAAGGCCAAACATAAGGTAATCTTTTACGAGTTCATATATTTTATTTTATTTTGATATTGAAAGTATTTTATAGCTGCTTCTAATATATAGAGCCGGAGTAACTAGGTTTTTGTTTTTTTTGTGAAAAATTGTAGCATGAATGCGGTAGATAAAAGGAAACAAATATTAGCAGAATGATTTTAATAAATCTTTGTTTCTGCATCAGGGAGACATTAATGGAGTTTAACACAAAACAAAGAGAAATCGCGGAGGAATTGCTGAAAGGGGTATCAAAGAGCCTGGAACTTGAAGATGATTATATAAGCAAGATTGCGGAGCGGGAGAAGGGGACGGATTTTTTTGCTGTAAATGTGTACCCACCATGTCCCCAGCCTGAACTCGCTGTGGGTTTATCACCCCATACGGATTTTGGCCTTCTGGTTTTCCTTATGCAGAATGGTGTTGATGGTCTCCAAATACAACACAATGGGAAATGGTTCAATGTTAATGCACCATCCAATTCTATTATGGTTGGCCTTGGAGATCAAATGGAGGTACACAGGAGTGTATATTTATATGCACTCCCTAGTTCCTAGCTACTTTTATGTGGTCTGTCCAAAAAAAAAAAAAAAAAAAAAAAAGAAAGTCAGTTTTGACAAGTTAAACTTCTTTTCAAGAATATATCTTAACTGACATGTACCATCATGAAATTCCACTAATTTTTTTTTTTTTTTTTGCTTTAACTTGACAGATAATAACGAATGGAAAGTACAAAAGCGTAGTTCACCGAGCAACCCTAAACAAGTATACTACGAGGATGTCCATCGCAACGTTTTATGGACCTTCCTTTGACAAAGTTGTGGTTCCTGCACCAGCATTGGTCGATGAGAAGAATCCGCCACTCTATCGAGGAATGAAATATGTAGATTACTATAAACTTGACCAAACAAACAAGTCCAAGGGTACAACTACCTTGGACAAGGTCAAGATATAAATAGTTCAAAGTTTTAAAGGCAAATAAATAAGGAGTATTCTAGCCTCTCCCGTGTAGAAACCTTTGTTATTTTTGGTTTCTTGATGATATCGATCCAGTCTGGCTTATGAAATGTAAGGACTTTTCAGTTTTAATTAATGAAGCCTACTACTACTGTTCTTTGTTTGTGGTCCTATTATGTGTCAAAATATTTGCAAATTTATGTGCGTACTGACATTCACATGGTATTTTAAAGATTAAAAATCATTTTTACTTTTTTAATGTTTAAGAAAAACTATGTTTTTTACAAGATTTTGTATTTTGAAACTAATTTTTTACTAATCCACAATATTTTTTATAATACATGCATTGACATAACTTTCCTTGGTATTTTGAGGAGTTAATGAAATATTTTAGGAAGATATATACTCCCTCCGTCCCACCTCACTTGAGACCTAAGAGGTGGGCACAATAATTAAGGAAAAATAATAAAATAAGTAAAATGTGTGGTAGAAAATGAAGATAGAGAATGAGTGGTGTTAATAGTAGGTTGGTTGAAAGAATTGTGTGGTGGAAAATGAAGAGAGAGAATGAGTGGGTGTGGTAGATTGAATATAAAATTATAAAAAGATTACCATTTTGGGGAGTCTCCAGTGAAGTGGGACGGACTAAAATGGAAATAAGTCTCAAGTGAGGTGGGACGGAGGGAGTACACTACAATTTTCACTTTCTCACTACATTTGCAAATTAAAACTTTAATTAATTATGATCATGGCATAATTTGTCTTTCAACTTACCTTATTTAACAATTTTTAATTTTTTTTGCTTTGAAAATAATGATATTATTTTTACTTTGAAAATAATAAAATTATTTCTTAAGACTAAATATATCTCTTAATTTTAACTTAATTAATTTATATTTATATTTGATTTACTTTTCCATTGTTCAAAGTACAATAATAAAAATTACTTGTGATCCATTAAATTTTGTATTTTTACTTCTTACAAAAAATATAAACTTCAAAATATTTGAACTAAATTCATAAATAATTATATACATTATGTGTTTGTAATTATATTATTTAACATTTTAATATATTATAAAAAGTCAAATTTTTAGTGATCAACCACTTAGTGTAATACAATAACACAGTAAATTTAAATAAATGTTGGAATATTTTCGACATAATAGCATTTAATGTTATTGATATATGGTCTAATAATTCTGTCATACTATATAGAACGCCTTACATCCATAGTTGTATTTTGTAGCAATGATTCCATTCATATTGTAGCGATGTTTATTTTAAAATGTTATGTGTTAGATATGGACACGGATCCTAAAGCTCCCGTTTTGTTGGGGAGGCCGTTTATGTCTACGGCTCATACTAAGCTAGATGTGTCGAATGGTTCATTGACTATGGAGTTCGATGAGGATTTAATGGAGTTCAACATTTTTTACTCCAAGAAAGACCCTAAGGACGTTCGTGGGTTATATTTTATAGATGTAGTTGAGCCAAAGGTAGATGATGTGTCCAATATTTGTAGTGGGGATGATGATGTGAAGAATGATTTGAAAATACCGGTGGTAAAACATGCACCAAGAAAGGTGAAGAATCTTCCTGAGCACCGAAAACATGCATTTAGAGGTGAGGAAGAAGTGATGATGGCTAGTGGTCCGATGGAGATTGAGAAGGAAGAAGGTTTGATCACGATGAACAAAATGAAGGATGGATTTATGAAGACAATTTGAGCTTAAACGGGGTGAAGTTTGCACTAATGAGGTACCATTTATTTCTTTATGTTTAAACTTGTTGGTGTCTATGCCCTAGGCACGTTATTTGAACGATTAATGTTATCATTTGCTTTATTCTTTAATAAAGATATTGAATGTTTGATTATTATATCTTTTGCATGATTATTATAATAATCTCCGTCCCTGATAATTATGATTAAATATTAGCATTAGTTTAATATATAATCATATGATGATTATGTGTATGTGATACAATTAGACTTATGTGTATTTGTTGGAGAACAAATACTGGACTGACCCCTATGAGATTTATGTCATGGTCATAATGTCATAATTAAGTCTCTTATAATTATATCACTTGAATCTTTAGACCTGGGGTTATTACAGTCTTCCACTTGATGAACATTACGTTTGACATATTCAAACGTTACCCTTAACCGGGTAGCTATAAAGAATATGATTGGCATAATCGGAATCATGTAGGGAAAGGTAATAATCCAAGAAGGGATTTGTTCCTCGTCAAGAGAGATGTCAAGCTTTGGCCACTCGATGAATGGTATTGATGAAATTCATGGCCATGCTCAAATGAATTGATTGGATCAATGTCATTTGTATTATCAATACATTCGGGATCAAGAAAGCATTGAACAAAGTAAGTTGACCATTGACCATGACTTACGTCCAATTGACATCGTGAGACAAAGAGATTGTAATATGTTCTATGATATAGGAAACTTTGGATCTTCAAAGTTATACTAATTGGGTAATCATAATGGGTTGCTAGAGTCCGCTTATGATTTATGAGTTCTGAACGGTTCGGGCTCATTGCCAACTTAGTATAATCCTATTGGGTCACACATACAGAACGGATCGAATAAGGCACATAAAACGAGAAAAACTGGATCCTACTGGAGGATCCGTACGGATAGTTTGGGAGCCACCAAACTGATCCGTACGGATGGTTTGTCCGGCAGGAACAATTTTCAGCAGCCGAAAACATATGCTTCCACATTGATTTGAGAAATCAAAGAGAGGTTTTTGGTGAGAGAAAAATACACATTATTCAAGGGTTATTAGGGTTTGATTATTCTCAATTATCAAACCATAATATTCCTTCAAGGGAGATTAAAGAAGGGTTCTTCAAAGCCAAAGTTTTCAAGCATAAAGGATCTAGCAATCGCGTCAAAAAGGAGTTCTTGAATCCGTTCGAAGTGTGGATACCAAGAGAGGGTATTTTTCTTAATACCTAAGATCTTAAAGTTTCATTCCGAGCAAACAAGGTTAAAATTCTTTTCGTCTTTATTATAAATTATTTGATCATAGCGGATCCTGGCTTTGGGTTTTGTTCATGTAAAGTCTTCCGCTGCGCATGATCCGTTGAAACCCAACAAAACTGTCCTTATTTTTATTCACTTTTACACACTGAGGACATTGTGTAGTTTAAGCGTGAGGGAAGGATTAGTAGTGTATAGTATGCATTTTGCATTCTAGTTAGTTAGTATTTTTATTTTCATATATATATATATATATATATATATATATATATAAATAGAGAGGCTAAGTGAAAACCCGAAAGGTGCTTAGGCAAAAGGTGAGGTTTGAGAAATGAAATATCATACATCCACCGGAGAGAAGACATAAGGGAGGTTTGGAGTTTTGGGTAGGATATACACTATTGGAGTAGGAGGTTCGGATAGTGGAGTTTAGGCTAGAAATCCTCGTTCTTTTCTAGGAGTTATAAGGGGGTGTTGGTGTTTTGTTACGAGGTAATTTTGTGCGTATTTATTAATCATACAAAAACTTTATTTTATGAGGGAGATTGTAGTGTGAGATAAGCGTGGGGGAAATTTAGGACAGTTTTGGTTCCCCTATGCTTTTGAGTGGACATATAGTTTGGATACCGTTTATTATGGTGTTGGTATCAAGCTAATGTCATTTTTATTATTTATTTGAGGAGTTATAAGGAGACGGAGTTTCTACACTTCGATTTATTTGTTAATTTACAATTGGTGGTTTAGAGGAGACTAGGAATCATTTTCTTCCATGCTACGCTATTAGACCGATGTTTAGAGGGGAGTTAGGATTTTACTCAGGGACGAGTAAAGGTCTAAGCGTGGGGGAATTTGGTGGGATGGATTTCATACTATTATTTCCTATGTTTCTATGAGCTTAAATTATAATTTTGAAGATTTATGAGCCAAAAGAAATTCCAAAATGTCATGGTGGAGATATTGAAGATTTAATTGTTGGGTCAAAGAAGAAAAGATGAATAGTGAAAGAGCAGACCCAACAACCAGACCAGTCCACACCAGAAGAGGCGGGCCATAGCAAGGAGAAGGCTCAGATTCGGCCCATCAAAGCCCAGCTAGCGAAGACCAGGCTCAGAGATCAGCGGCCCAAGGAAGTGGCCCAACTTCCTAGCCCAACACGAGTCCTTCAGGCGTTGCACGAGTCAGCAACCGGAGGATCAGAGCACGAGTCGTGAGCTTCTTCATGAATCGTGAAGAAGGCGCATGTTCTAGGTGCGCTTTTGGTGGTGACAGGCGTGTGCGTGGAGCATTGGCGCGTGAACGGATAAAGAGCGAGAGTGGAGGCGCGTGGGACGCTCAATATGGCCAGATTTTCCCAATTTCCATATTTTTCTTATTCTTTTATTCCTGGTTATTCCTTATTAGTTTAGGACTTTCCTAGGTATTTAAATTAGGTTTCTTTCATTTTTTTGATTCTAGACTTCAACATAATTTCAGATCTAGGTTTTATTTTCTTATTCATGGATATTTCAAAGACTTGGATGAAGAACTAAATCCAAGCTTTGGGTTTGAATCTTGAACCCCCTTTTTATCAATTTGAGGTATTTTTCTTTTCATAATTTTATTCCTATTCATAATTTTACTTGTGATTAAATTAGATCTATTGCTTGGGTTTATGTTGTTCAAATATATGTATAGGTATTAGAATTGCTTAACCCCAATCATGTTTGACACTTAGGATCCCCCAATTTTCATTAGAACCTTTCTTGTATCTTTAGGGCTCCTTGTGTCTAGCACAGGTGGAACTCAACTCTTCAATCTAAGGCAAACCAGCTTGAGGACATCAGAGAACAAATTAGCAAACAAATAGTCAAGTTGCCGATAAAGGATATATCCTGCATACAACTGTCATTACCGGCAACTCTACCATCAGCAAGGACAAACTGAAGCTTTCTGCTAGTCAACTCAAGATATTCTTTGTTTGAATATAACCAGGTTATATCGTTCCTTAACTTTACCGATTGCTTTTGTACGAACATACTGTAAGTAGTTAATCTGCCACTACTATGTTTTCTGCGCCTGTCTGACACCGAGCTACTTCTAGCTCTACTCTGTCTCTTACTTGCTTTTGCAGGTAACCGGTTGAGACAAAGGGGTCTTTACCCATCGGATTTTTGCAGGCATGCGTGTACGGCATATCTCCGCCATTAATGCTAAAGATAGCGCATTTAATGCTCCTCATCTAACCGGCTGGAAATTCAAATTTACAACCCTTTTCTTCAAGACTCAAGTCATTCACCTCTCCTATAAATAGAAGACTCAGAGCATTAAAGAAGGGTGGTGTATTAAAGAGAGTTGAATAGTTTGAAGCATTCATTGAAGCTCAAACATTCTATGTCCAGAAATCATTAGACATTTATTAGGACATACACTTGTGCACACACACTCATCAATACTATTAGTATTCCCAAATTAGATTATTTATGGAATACATTGATTGAGTTTCACACACACACCTGAGTGAGATAAGATATATTTGGACTTTCCGCTCAAATACACTTGGTCTGTATTTGTATCATGATCCATTAGTGATCCCTAGAGTTTAGGTCTTTGTAATCGGCAAAACCGTGCTTGTAATGGACTAGCGTGAACTGATAGTGCACTTAACCCAAATCCAAGTTCTGACCAAACTTGGTAGAGGACGTAGCAGTATTTACAGTGTGAACCTCTCCAAATCTTCGTGTCCTTTGTGTTTGCTATTTTACTACTTTGTCATTGCCGGTTGGAACTTTATCACCAGCAACTCGTTATTCTACTTACTAATTTATTGTAATTTCCATTGACCAATCTGTTGAAACTGTATTTAATTTTTAGAAATCACTTTGTGTTAAACCAAGCTCTCTAAATCTTTTCATACTGATTTTGTGTGAGTCAAACTTAGTCACATCTTCTCCGCTGCGCTTACTGATAATAGTTTGCTTACCGATTAGTGACTTTGCTTTTTAAAGTGTTTCCTTTTGAAAAAGTTTTAATTAGGCTATTCACCCCCCCCCCCTCCAGCCTGTTTTCCTACCAATTGGGCCTAACAATTGGTATCAGAGCTTGGAATTTTGAAAGAAATTTCCAAGCTTTGCAGCTTGTTTGCCGATACTATGGCAGGAAAAATCATGCAGTCATTCAACATCACCACCATTCCATTGTTGAATGTCAACGAGTTTGGTGTCTGGAAATCTCGTATGATAAAGTATATGAACTCAATCGATGATCGGTTGATGAAAGTCATAGAAGGTGGTCAAATCATTCCTTTAAAGGTCTCAACCACTTACCGACCGATTCCCTCCACTCCGTTGACACAACATGCAGATCATGACACTGAACAATAAACCCAAATTCAAATTGAAGAAACTCTGGTTGAAAAACCTAGAGAGGAATGGACTGAAGATGACAAACTTTCAACTACCCTAGATGGAAAGGCGTCCCACATTATCTCTTGTGGATTGGATGACAAGCAATACAAACTCATTGACTTGTGCTCCACGGCTCAAGAATGCTGGAATAAACTCCTAGCATACTTTGAAGGAGATGAGCAGGTGAAGGACAACAGACTCTACGATTGCATTACTGAGTTTGAAGCTTTCAAGAAACAGGATGGTGAATCACTAAGAAGCGGCTACGACATATTCTGCGAGGTAAGTAATCTATGTGCTTCCTTAGGTAAGGTGTATACTATGAAAGACCTGAATATTCATTTTCTAAGTTCTTTGGGAAATGAATATCATACCAAGGTCACTGATGTTAGAGAAGTGAGAGACTTAAACAAGACTTCTATTTAGAATCTTGTATCTAGTCTATTTCTGTATGAGAGAGAACTGCAAAAACTTAACGTTCTCGATAAAAATTTCGAAAACTTGTCTCTATCAGCTCAGTCTCAGGTATCCTTCCCTTCAAATAAATTCCCTCCTATAGATCCCCTCAAACACCCTGCAATTCCAAAACCTCAAAAATAACCTTAGAACAACCGATGGAAGAAGTCGAGTTTGCCGCCTTCGCCAGAAACTACAAAAGGTTTAATGAATTCAAAAGGATGCAGAAAGGAAACTATTAGCAACAAAATTCCTTCACACCACCATTTCAAAAACATGCAAACCACAACAAACCTTCTTTAAGTGCTACCGATAGAAAGAACAACAAAGGTGACCTCGTCTGCTTCAACTGCAGAAAACCTGGTCATTTTGCTTCAAAATGTCCTCAACTAAAATATGAGTATGTGAGGAAGTTAGTAAACAAGAGACATCCTAAGTCTCGAAGCTTTGTTGCCGATGAAAGCACAGAAAAGGCCTTGCCGATTTGGTGTGAAACTGACTCTGAAGAAGATGTCGACGAAGAAGATGATGATGATGTAAGTTTTGTTGCTCTAGATTTTGAAGATACCGATATCTCATCTCTACCGACTCCAATCTACCGAGATCCATCACCTCCCAAAACTCCAGTTAAAGAAGAAACTGCTGGTGTAGATAACCTGGGAGGGCCCACTGCTTGGCTAGAGCGGCGGAAGGATCCTAGGATGTCTAACTTGTTTTAGATTTGTTAGAGTCGCCACCTATGTTTTAGAGGATCATATGAAAAACCTAATATTTATAGCCTAAGTTTGATTACGAAAACAGAAATTCTTATTATGAGGTTCGGGGGTTAGGTTACTAGATGGGAAGTACTTAAACACCCATCTCGCCCGACTAATGTCGGTCTTGCTTGATCAAAGTCTACATAAATGATAAAATGTTCTTCTTGTTCTTGATGATAAAAGGGGGGTTTTAAAAGGAGTTTTGGAATGTAGGGAGATGACTCCGTGACTAGCTTCAATGAAGTGAAGTAGTCTTTAGAGTCATGTCTCAAAAATGTTTGGGTGATTGCACTTTTGATTAAAGTAAAATAAAGAGAGGAGAAATGAAGTAGAAGAGGAGAGAAAAGAGTAGTCTTTTTACCTATACTTCAAAGAACTTCAAAGACTTCTTCAAGAGGTTATTGAGAAATATCTTGTAAGTATTTGTGTAGAGTTTTTGCTTAGTGATTAAAAATCCTCCTCCTTTTAATGGTGAATTAGAGGGGTTTTTATAGGTAAAAGAGAAGTGTTTTGGTGCCAAAACCAAGTCACAAACATCAGTTTTCCCAGGCCAATCCTGTTAAAAGGAGCAAGGGAGGGATTCTTGGACAGAAATCTGTAACTGACGCTTAGGTGCGCGCGCCTCCTGCCTTGATAGCAGGATGCGCGCGCCTCTGGCCCCAAAGGGTGAAAGCGTGCGCCTTGGAGATGGCCAAAATGACAGAATGGACTAGAAAGTCAGTACTATTATTCAGTTTGGTCCTTGAACTTAACAAAGTCAGTCAGGAACTTAACAGAAGTAACCGAAACTAACGAGAAAACATAAAAAAGGGAGAAACACAAGATCAAATTTGTAATCGGGGTGAGCGTTCCAAGGTGGGGTGTATACAGAGCCCCTCGGCGATGTGGATTGCAAACCAAAACGCGTCGACGAAAGAACAAAGCATCCGCCGAGGACATCACCAGGGAAAAAGCAAAGACTAGATGAAAACAAGAATCTTGAAATTACGAGAGGTAGGAGTGCGCTCCCTATGTGAGCGACTTTTGCTGATAGTAGGGGTGCGGTGATAGAAATCGGCCCACTGTGGCCAAAATTTAGAGTCCGTATAGAGGACTTTAAGGGACTCGAAAGTCTGCCTGCTGATGTGGAAGGACTCAAAAGTCTGCCTGCTGATGTGGAGGGACTCGAAAGTCTGCCTGCTGATGTGGAGGGACTCGAAAGTCTGCCTGCTGATGTGGAGGGACTCGAGAGTCTGCCTTCTGATTTGGAGGGACTCGAGAGTCTGCCTGCTGATGTAGAGGGACTCGAGAGTCTGCCTGCTAATGTAGAGGGACTCGAAAGTCTGCCTGCTGATGTGGAGGGACTTGAAAGTCTGCCTGCTGATTTGGAGGGACTCGAGAGTCTGCCTGCTGATGTAGAGTCCGTAAAGGGGACTAGAGATGAATGTGAATTTGTTGAGTAGATTCTGCTGATGAGGAGGTGATTTCAGTGGTTCACCACGGACCTAATTTGCTGTTTTGAAGCTGTATTTTGATGTACGCTGTCTGGAGTAGAGTTTGCAGTTGACTTTTGCAGGGTGCGGGCACAGTTGGCTGCGGACCACTTATTCTATATTCTATTTTGAGAGGAAAAGCTGAGATTGACCTTGGCTTTTGTAACTGGGAGAGAGAGAGACACAACTTACTTTTAGTGGGAGTTTCTATCTTACTTTGATTCAGACACGCCTTAGGGACGAACCAAATTAATGCGTGCCCAACTGTATGTTCAAGGGCAGAGATTGTTGTGGCTTTGATGAAGAATTCCGTGCCTGTTGATTATGGGAGTGTCCGGACTTTTGTTCCTGCATGATTTCTTCTCTTGATACGGGCCGGTTGAGGCATTCCTGAGGCGGGAGGCGGGCACCTCGGCTGATGGCTTTGAGACGCGCGCGCTTCCTAAGTGGGTGGCGGAAGGCGCGCGCTTCTGGTGAGCGAATTTTGGGGCTTGACATTTGCTGGCCAAAAGATCCTTAACAGCTATATTATCAGCCTCTGTTCGAACACATTCTTCCAACAGCTCTTTTCTGCCATTTTTTAATACTCTTTTCTTGCTCAATTTTTCTTGCAATCCACGCTTTCCATGGCCTTCAATTCTTTTTTTCTTGATACCAAGGTTGTTGGTGAGTATGAGAAGGATTTAGCAACCTTTGTTTACTCTTTCAAGACCCGCCCCAATTAGACTTTTGTGAAGGATTTTGGGTTCCGAATTCTTTTTACGCTTCGGACCTTAAAGCCGGATTGGGACTTTTTGAAGGCTATTGCAGCCTTTTGGGATTATGACAGTCACACTTTCAACTTTTCGGCGAATGAAATGGTACCGACTGTTGATGATTTTGGTGCCATTCTCGGTATGCCGTTGGCGGGTCATATTGTCGTCCCTAAATACCATAGAGGTGTGATCGATTCTTGGTCTGACTTGCTGAACCTCCCTATCGGAGATGTGAAGAAGATGTTGCATGGTACCGTGGTAGATACAACCGAGTTGCCGATGTTTTTCAGCTTGCATTCGGAGGATATGGCGGTCCAGTCTCTCAAGAGGAATGCCATGGCAACTTGTCTTTTCAGCGAGGTTCTTTTCGTGACCCCATTCGGGATGGCAGATGCGCAGTTGGCTGAGATTATCTTACAGGCCAAGGAGCAACAATTTAGTATAATCCCTCTTATAGTGGGGGAGACCCTGTACGGCCTTGATGAGTTGCATCGAACGGGTGAGATGTGTCGGGGAAACCCCTTGCTTCCGACCATATGGCTCCGGAAACATTTCAGGGTTTATTCTTCGGAGGGTGACTTGTCTCCTTTTGCTGTTCATAGGAGAAAATTGCTGATTCGGGATTTTTTTGAAGACGGTTGGAAGAAGTTCTTTGCCACTCGGGTATCGGCTGACATTGAGTGGTGTCCTCCCTCTTGGGGTCTTCTTCCTTTTGTGTAGTGGACTTTGGGTTTTGGACATGTGGTCCTTCCTGGCCTTAGGGATTCTTTGTTTTATCAGCCGGAGCGGGTTCTGAGGCAGAAGGTTTCGATCCATCTTAGCGTTCCTAGAACTCCCAAGAAGAGTAGGATTGAGAGTCGTTCGGGTGCCCTTTCGAAGGCTAAGAAGAAATTAAATTTTTCCTAGTACCCCAAGATTGCAATTAATAGACCACTTGTTAGGATTTGAATGTTTTATTGTCTTTTATTGCTCAACATATCCATTGTAATAGCAAGAATGCTTTGAGGGATGAATAAAAAATTGTATTTTGTTATGACATGATTGGGTAAAATTTATTGTTTTAGACCGCACCCGAAGGTTGCCTACGTTCCTCTCGTAGAGAGGCTCAGGTCTCCGTAGTTCAAACAAATGAAGACCATTTTTTTTTGCACCCTGTTTTTTGCCTAGACCGCCCTTTCAGGTTTTCAATCTAGTGGGTTTCTTTTTTGCACGTGCTCTAAATTTTGCCTAGGCCACCCTTGCGGGTTTTTGTTGGGTATGCTTATTACTTAACCCTCCTACTTATGTTAGAATTGATTGATACCATCACCTAAGTTTAGTTTAAGGACTTTAGGACCCTATGTAAGAAGTTTTATAAATTAATTTTTTTTAGCTAAGTCCTCTTTATAGACTAGGCTTAGTATTTAGGGCTGAAGCTTTGGTTTTGAGGTCACATGTGCAAATGCCTAACTGTGATGTGCATGACCCGCATGCGCATCACCCTATGCGCACATCAATGCGCATGGATTTCATGCGCAGCTCAGATCTGCCTTAGTCAATTCTCTTGTTTTTGACCTCACCTTTGTTCAGCTTGGAAAGAGTCTTGTAAAGGTACGCTTATTGGAATGAGTCAAAGTGCTGATGTGGACAAACAACAAAACATGCACACTCAGCATACACGTAGATGGAGACGCGCCTCATGTTTGAAATTCAAAAAGAAGACAGCTGTCATCCTTCTAGAAGAAATTTGAAATCTGTCAACTTGCTGTCTCCAAAGGCTATAAAGGACAGCTGCGCACCAATCACGTTGCGACAGCACATCGTCCTTGCTGAAGCTCTCCAACGGCTAGTTCTTGGAGCTCCACTATAAATAGCCAGCTCTTCCTCATTTTCCAAGTTACTTGTGCTTTTGCTTCCAAAGAGAAAGTTTGAAGATTTTAAGATTGCTTGCTCATTTCTAGAATTCTCAAGAACAACCTTCACCTTTATACTCATCCAAGCCCAGATCCTAAACAGCCCTTGTATCACCAGAATCTTGTTCTCTCCATCTTATTGATTCAAAGAGCCCATATTTCTGATTCACACACACACACCTCTTGAAGTTCTGATCTCATCGATTATACTTTTAGAGAAACACCGGTTATTGTCTAGGATTTTGTTCTTTCATAGATTATAGATATTTGAGTTTGTTTGTTCTAAATTGTTGTAACTTGTAACACTCTCTCATAATACGATCTTCTTTAGAAATCCAAGACTAACCATCTTGGTAGAGGACGTAGATCTTTTCCCGATCGAACCTCTCCAAATAGCTTGTCTCTATAATCTGCTTTGCTTTCTACATTAATCATTTCTGATATATTGCTTTGTTTGATCGTGTAGATCTTATTCCGCAGATTGAATTGTGTTTTTGTGCTTATTGCCTTAGTTCCATTTTGCGCCACTCTTTAAGCCTAAACCTTAGCGCGTGCCTTTTACACTTCTGCGCATAAGTACTTGCTTTAAATTTCCGATGTGCATTTCACACTCTTGATGTGCGCTATACTTAGCCAAATTAAGAGTTGTGCGCATTTGCCATTGATTTGCAAAAGGGTTTGAAAAGAATTTTAAAACGCTATTCACCCCCCTCTAGCATTTTTCATACCCTTGTTGCCCCTTTGGGACCAACAAGTGGTATCAGAGCGAACACCTTTATAAAACATTTCTGTTTTTCAAGCTTAACAGCTTGGGTGCCGATTCGATATGGCAAACACAAAACCTATGGCAACTTCTAACTACACACATGTTCCAGTCTTTGATGAATATCATTTCGACGTGTGGAAATTCAGCATCCTGACCCATCTCAACTCAATTGATGAAAGGCTCCATGACACCGTAGTTTACGGACCTTATATTTCAATGAAGGCGAATCCTAATCCACGCACCAACGCTGCTCAACCATCTATTCTGAAACCAAAGGAAGAATGGAATGAAGAAGAAACTAGAAGAGTTGTAAATGATGGGAAAGCTAGAAACATTCTTCTTAGCACTCTAAGCACGGCTATGAAACAACAAGTCATGCATTGTGCTACTGCTAATGAATTATGGGATGCTATCGAAGAGCATATCAAAGGAGACACTGTTTGCAAAGAAAACAAGAGATACGAAGTACAAAAGAGATTCAATAATTTTTCTCAACTCCCCGGTGAAACTCTTAGACAGACTTATGAACGCTATTGTGAAATTATCAATCTCTGTATTTCACATGGAAAGAAATTCTCCAATAAGGAATTAAACACAAATTTCCTTGCTGCTTTTGGATCAAGATACCTACACAAATCTAGCGCCCTAGAAGACACTGGAACTTTGGATGTGTGGACACTTAGAAATCTTTACGCAAATCTCAAAGTTTATGAACTCAAACTTCAGCGTATAAGTGAAATTGAAGGAAAATCAAAATCCATTGCTATGGTGGCGCATAGAGAGGAAGCACATGCATCTGCGCCAGCACCAGTTCATGATGAGAAAAGTTCAGATCCAAAAATTTCTACTTCTGAGTTATTGGATATGGATGACGAAGACTTCGCTTTATTTGTGAAGAAATTTCAGAAGTTCAGAAAGTTCTCAAAACCCAACTCCAACAAATTTCAAGGATCTACAAGCAGAGCTCCTCCAAAGTTCACTAGGAGCAGCGACTCAAAAAGTAAAGAAGATCTGGTATGTTTTAATTGCAGGAAACCAGGACACTTTACCTCAAGCTGCCCAATCCCCAAGTTTGAATACATGCAGAAGAAGAGCAGACATACTCCCAAATTCTCTCCCAGACCCAATCGTCACAAGGAAATGGTTGCTGAAGAAGAATCATCAGCAAATGAGCATAACACCTGGATCGAAACAGACTCTGAAGAGAGCGATGAAGATTCTGATGATGGGCTCGTGTGCTTGGTGGAAAAAGATGATGAAGTCGATACTTATGATTCCGATGATGACTGCTCAAAGGATATCCCTGAAATGAATGTTTTGAATAAACCTATCAAGAAATCTGTAGGTTTTCAAGATATGAAAAAGAAGAAAGGACCAACCATCAGCGAGCTTGTTGAACAAGGATTTATTACCCCAACTCAAAGCGATGGTGGATTGTTATTTTCCAGATGTGACCTGAGCGCAAGAAGCAAGCTCAGAAAAGGCAACTACATCAGACCTCAAGTTGAACCAATCCTTGTAATCGCTCATGATGAAGATATTGCCAAACAAGAAAAATTGTTCTTAGAAGCTGAAAAGGTAATTAGTAAATTTGGCAAAATGAAAGAAGCTTTAGCACTATCATGTGAAGAAATTTCCCAGCTTAAGACCGAGAAATATCTTCTAAAATCTGAACTCACCCTCCTTAAGGAGCAGATAAAGAGCATGACTCCTCTTACTGTTAAAAACACTTTTCTAACGGAACAGAACTCATTACTTAAAGTTCAAAACGATAAATTGGTTGCTCAAATTACTGATCTTCAAAAGATGACAAATGAGTGGTCCAATTCTCGTGTCACTATGGAAAGTATCTTTGAGTCCCTAAAAGCCTTTGGTGATAAAATTGGCTTGGGATTCTCATCAACTAGTGATAACTGTTGGGTTTCGTAGTAACATGCGCAACGAAAAATAGCATTTAAAATTTTATGAAACCCAAAGACCATAGATCCATTCATATGATTAAATCAAATACATGCAATATGAATAGTAGAAAAAACTAACCCTTGATGACTTTGAATTTGGTCTTTGATCTTGGTGGAGAAATTGAAGCTTTAATCACAAACAAGTAAGAACACGAACTTTGAAGATGATGAGCTTCACCCTCTAGCGATATCCACACCTTGAGCGAATATCAAGAACACTTGATCTTGGTTGCTAGACCAAAATTGTGAAACATGTTTTCACAATTAATATGAACTATATGGAATATTATTTGTGTATTATTTTGTTCTTCAATCTAGGATGTCTTAGAACAAAATAAAACTCTCTCAAACTCTTTGGAGACTTGCACAAAAGATAGGGTTTAGTTCTGGCCGAATTTGGCTGTTTATATACAAGTTAGACCTATTCCAAATAGGAAACTTGTGTCAAAACCCGTCCAAAATTCTTTTCCTAATTAAATCAGGAAATCTGTCCCGACTTACTATGCGGCCGCCCAAAATCAGGTGTGCGGTCGCCCAAACATGTGCGGCCGCCCAGCCTGGTTTGTGCGGTCGCACACCAGGATCAGAGAGCCTTAATTTCCAATATAGTCCTTTAAGGATTCGTTCTATTGTGTGTGACCCTCTAGGATTATACTAAGTTGGCAATGGGTTCAAACATGAATCCATAAGATATGATTAGGTTCTAGCAAACCGTCATACCTACCCAAATAGTATAACTAGATTCAAGTTCGCATTCCTTTATAATATGACACAATCCCTTTGTCCACGATCTCATTGAACACAAGTCATGGTCAAACGGTCAACTTGTTTTTGTTCAATACTTTCTCGATTCCGAATATGTTGATAATCCAAATGACATTGATCTAATCAATTCATATGAGTCCGGCCGAACATTTTCATCAACATCATTCCTACGAGAGGCCTAAGCTTGAGATCTCTCCGAAGAGGGACAAATACATTTAGCTTATTATTCTTCCCTACGTGAATCCGATTATACCAATCATACCCTTTATAACTACCCGGTTAAAGGTAGCGTTTGAATATGTCAAACATAATGTTCATCAAGTGGAAGACTATAATAAATTCATGTCTAAGGATTCGAATGACATAACTAATATGAGATATATGTACGACATAGACCATGACATAAATCTCATACGGCGGGTCATGTCCAGTACCTTGTTCCAAACAAGTACCCATAAGTCTAACATGATCATCCCATGATCATTTAGCATTTATACTAGTGCTTAACAAGTACTAGGGACGGAGATTATTATGAGTAAACATGAACAACAATAATAATCAAAACATATCTTTATTGATATGAAATAAATGATAACAATTACAACGTTTACTAAACGTGCCTAGGGCACCACTACCAACAACAACTTTAAGTGTGAAGTCTGCGCTAAAAGAGAGAGTGAATTTACAACTCATCAACTCATGAAATTCCCAAGGAGAAACATTCTATTTCAATGGGTAAAGGACAGGAAAAAGTCAAAAGCCAAACATTCCATTATGTCTATCCAACGAAACAATTTGGGAAAGCTAAGGAGAAGGAAGTAGCTACAGATGAACCATCTCCTAGGAAAATCATTCTTGAAACAAAGCGCGCTCATTCTACTAGTGCACATTATGCGCCTAGGAGCCATGTGCCTCATCGCCATGCGCATCCTAGCCCTATGCGCCCTACTAGAAAAAGCGCTCCAAAATTTCAAAAGAAATATTTTGTTAAGGCTGGCTCATCTGACCCAAAGAAGAATGCTATCCCAAAGAAAAGTAAAGAGTCTGTAAAAACTCATGTGATTGGTGGCTTTCATCATTGTTCAATTTGTAATTGTTTTTGACACAAGGCCATGGAATGCCTTTTGAGATTCACTCCCAATGCCAAAGGACTTAAAAATCCTAAGGTCAAGCAAGAGTGGGTCGTCAAAAGTTGCTAACTCTAGGACCCAAAAGGAATAAAGGGGACCTGCTTAAATGTCTATATTTCAGTAACATTTGGTGATAATAACAAAGGTCAAGTTGTTGCATATGGAAAGCTCAAGAAAGACAAAGTGTGCATCGAAAGAGTCTCTCTCGTCAAAGGACTCAAGAACAACTTATTATCCATATCTCAATTTTGTGACAAAGGATTAGAATGCCATTTCACTTCAACGCAATGTCTTATCAAGAATGGCAAAACTGGAGCTATCTTACTCACGGAATATCGTAAGACAAATATTTATATTATTGATTTCCATAGTATGAACTCTAGTACTAATCTTTATTTTGTAGCAAAAAGTGTGAGCGAAAATAGTTGGCTATGGCACAAGCGCATGAGTCACTTAAATTTCAAATGTCTATCAAAACGCAGCAGGGACAATCTTGTCAAAGGACTTCCCAAAGTAGCTGATCATCATGACAATAAATGCGCAGCTTGTCAACTTGGCAAACAATCAAATCAGTCTTTCTCCAGCAAGACAATTCCCCCAACTTCAAAATGTTTGCAACTGCTGCACATTGATCTATTTGGACCAGTCACCACTACGAGCATCAAAAGAAACAAGTATACTTTAGTTGTGGTGGATGATTATTGATGGATAAAATCCACTGTGTAATAAAAATACCTTGCAAGTGTACAAGTGCCGAAGCAGCAGTATACAAAAGTAAGGGTCGAATCACAGAGACTTGTGGATAAACAAGTTGATTTAATTAATGCAAACGTAACCAGGGGTTTTTTAATTTGATTTAATTAACTAATTTAACTACTAAATACTGAAATTAAATACTAAATTAACAAAATAATGATCAACTAGCAACGATGTTAACAGATTAAAAAAGATTCACGCGTTGGATTTCACACTATCATCATTCTATGTTATTTTTAAATAAAGTTATTGATTACATTCCAGGGTTCGTTCACTTCTTGTAAAGATTGGGATGGTGAGGCGGCCGGATTGCAATCTTTTTCTCTCTATCTAATCACACTTCGCAAATCAAGTCCATGTAATTGTTTAAAGAGTTATTACGTTCTAAAGAACAAATAAACCTGCACCCACTTGATTTCTATCACGGCATCAAATAGATATATTACTCAAAGCATTGGTCTATGATTTAATCCCCAAATCAATGGCGGAGTTAAAACCCTAAATTGTTAAAAAAGCCAATAATGACTAGTTCAATTATTGAAACCCTAGAAACTTGATTAAAATACTTTGAACAACTAGAATGAAATCAATATGAATAAAAACGTTTATAACATAGAACTAGATAGTGTTTTACATCCAACCCATGAATTAAGAACTTAGCTACTCATATTCAACATAATGAATACAAGTAATAAAATTAAAAATTAAAACCTGGATCTTGAATGATGAAAAGAAAATACTTGGTCTTTTTTTTACGCTCCCAAAAACCCAGAGAAAAATAAAAGCATAAAAGAATCCCTAATGTCTGCTGCAATCTTTCCTTTTTATACTAGGGTACAAGATCTCACACTAAGGAAAGGAAAAACAATCCTAAACAAAGGAGGAAGTCTTCAAAAAGCTGATTCGGAGAAGGGGGCGCGCGCACCAGATGATAGAAGGCGTGCACACCCTAATTGATGTCGATAAGCCAAAACATTCTGACGTATGAGGGCGCGCTCCCCAAATGGGAGGGAGCGTGCGCACCCTTGTTGTCATCCCAAATTCATTCATTCTGATCAGAGAGGGCGCGCGCACCAAATGGAGGGGAACGCGTGCACCCTTGGTAGTACCAAAAATCAGACCTTCTGGAAATAGGGGGCGCGCGCACTAGGTGGAAGGGAGGTGTGCGCACCCTTATTCTTTCCTCAGGAATCTTCTTCTTTTCATAATTTCCTGTATAGCCCTTGGCTTTTACATTTTCTGAAATTCCCCTCAGGTCCTTACTCCACTTTTACAGCCAAAATTCCTCCTTTTTCAACACTTTTCCCTGTACTCAAAGACACTCAAAACAGCCATTAAAATACAAAAATACCCAAAGAAAAGTTCCAAGATAAGCACGAATGTATTCAATATTGATGTGTAAAAACACATCCATCAAATACCCCGAAACTTATCTTTTTGCTCGTCCTCGAGTAAAACAAACACTACAATTAAACAACTACCACTAAACACAACTAAAAACAAAAGAAAATAATTTTTGGCTTGTTATCATTACAAATGGGGGACTGTTAACCACAAGTCTCAGGTTCCTCACACGAGTGTCAATAATGGGAACCAATTGTAAAACCAAATTGCAACACATATACACTACTAACTCGTTTGATTTTCCACCGCAGCATGATAGGATGAGTGATGGGGTGATCAATGCGGCCAAAATAAGATTAGTTTATGGGATCACTTAAGTTAATTCTCTTATTCCACAAATGATAACGATGATTCACGTTAACCCAATAAAGGACACTCATAATCATGTATACACAGTTGTCAACCCGGTTACCAATATTGAACGAAAATATGGCATAAAGTTTAAGCACACAAACGTGCAAGGCTAGGTTCACGGTTACAAATGAAGGTAAAGACATACGAAATTAAGAAAGTGGACTAAGAAGTCTTCTACAATATGTATATCCTCACAATATGTTAAAACTCTCCGCTCACCCAATTCCCACACTGTCTCACCCCCCAAACTTGAACTTTTATATAATTACCTGGGGTGAGACGCAATTCCCTATTTCCTGCGGCCTTTTCCAAATCATCACTTCAATACATTAAAGGGACAAGCTTTTTTTTTTCTTTTTTTTTTCATACTTACACAAGACAAATGTGTGCTTATTTAATCACTTTGCACACTCCTCAATGATCACTTTTTTTTTTTTGCTTGCCCTTTCTTTTCATCACATACACCTATTTCATATCTTTGACCATAAACCATAATTCCCCAAATCATTCTCCCAATTTTTAACCATAAATTCCCATCATTCCCTAATCCACTTCCTCGTCAAGGTGAGCTTAACCTATTCTAAGTGCAAAAGGGTAGAAAATCGGGTATCAAAAAAAGGTGAACGGCGGTCTTTAATGTGCCATCTTTTCATCCATTACTAGTCTCAAACGGGTATTCTAGCGATGGTTTTATTTAAGTGACTAGATAGACAAAATAAGGCCAACAAAAGGGTTGAGAAAGAAATGCCATAAATAGCGAATAACCTATTGACTTGTTATTGACAACCATGCAACAATGTTCTAGGGTCCCCGAACATACACCAAGTGATCTCATAAATTATTCTTATTTTGATAACTTGATCATGGAAAGAAAATGTAAGTGAGAGGTGGTGCAATCATGTCTTTAGTAGTGTTAATACAGTCCCAACTCTAGGTTAAACAATAGCACCCATAATGACTCAAAATAAACCCTCGGATCATCATTGACCGTGGCCAACATCCCCAAATACAATAAGAACAAATTTTTAAAAAATTTACCCTAATACAAACTAAACCAAACACAATTAAAATTCTACTAGTGGTGACAGCAGATAACCAACTAACAGTATCCCTTACCCCCAAACTTAAATATTTGCATTGCCCCTAATGCAACAAATCATAACAAAATTAGTAAAGGGATAGGGATACCTCATAACCATCTTACTGCGGCGGGGGAAAGAAATGATCCCAAGGACCACTAGGACCACCACCATGATATTGTGGTGGTTGCGCTGCTTGCTGCTCTTCCCAAGTAGGGCCAATCCATTGCATGTTCAGCGGTCTCATGTAAGGCGGATATTGGGGAGGGTAGTATTGTAGGGGGTATGTCTCTCCGGGAAAGAAATTAGCCATCATCCGCTGTCGGAAGTATTGATCCTCCCCAACCTCTCTGTGGATCACCTCCTCCAAATTATCCAACCTCTGATCGGTCTGCGCTTGCCACATGCTGTTGGAATAAGACTCCATAGCAGTTTCTCTTCTAGACTCCCTCATTTGCTCCTCGTGACTTTCCACTTGACCCGCTAAATAATACACCACCTCATACGGGTTGAGGTTATTCATTTCCTCCTCTACCTCTTCTCCAACTTGACTACTACTCCCGGCTGTAGAAGTGGATCCCCTCCTTAAGTTGGTGGCTTTCCTCAACGTGATCGGAGCCCTGGCCTTGATATCCTTGATATTACTCCCAAAACCCGACCAATTCCACCAACTCAGTGACTAGAACGGGAAATTTATAGCTCGAGGACCCCATCCCCTGAGTCAACTGTAGCATTTCCTGCCTTATGATTAACCTAGTATTTATCTTCTCCCTACGCATCACCACATGCATCAATGCAGCCCGTCGCCAATGGACATCTTCCTTGTGTGAAGAGGGTATTATCCGCTCCCAAATAAAACGATACAAATGCTGCAACTCTGGCACTAGCTCACTAGTCTTGAGAATGTTGCCCTTATGGTACCTCTGGGGGTCAATGTTCACCCCTAGAGTCGCAGAGAACGTAGGAAGTATTTTTTTCACTTTGTTAACCGTATTCATCTCCCTCAACAGTTTCTGATAGGCACACTTCTCCTCAGACATCCCCACAGGCATACGGTAGTATTGATTGATTGTTCTACTCATATAGTCCACCTCCACACCGTGTACGAATGAATTATCTGTCTCCCCTCTCCCAAAAACATTGGCATAGAAATGTTTTACCACAGTAGATATTCCCCGAGCCGTCGGATCCAAAGCCAAATCTTTCCATTTATAAAAAGTGAATACCTCCTTCATACCAAAAGATTCCCAGTCAAATTCCCTTTCCTCCATAAAACTATTCCCCTTGTGATTGTTATAAAATTCTTCCGCCTTTGCATTCACAAATTTGGTGTTATCATAGGGGGGTTCCATCGGGACATTGGGTGTGGGTGTGTTCTTCTTGGTTTTACCCATTATCACAAAATCCACAAGGAAAGGCTCTATAAAAACAACTAAGAAAGTCAACTTACTTGACCGGAAATGTCACCGGAGTTTGGCCGGAGTTGTAGAAGGTAGTGCCCTCGGGGATATCTTGTTCCAACGATCATTTTTCCCTTCTTCGACACCTTTCAATTCTCACCCGAAAGGTTACAAAATTCCACTTTTCTTCCCTTTCAAAACTTGTACAAAATCTTGTTATTGCCCGGAATTTAATGGAAATTGATACTTGAAATTCTTGGAATGGAGGAGGGTTATAGGGGGAAGATGATTTAGCCGGAAATTTGGTTGAATTTGGTGGATTGGGTGAGAATTTGTAGAGATAGAGAGATGAGGGTTTGGGAGGATTTCTAGAGAGAGAAAGAGAGGAGGGCTGCTAGGGTACAAAAATAAGCATTATACCCATTTTTCCCCTTTATGCAACCGGCTATGCGCATTCAGGTAGGGGAGAGCGCGCGCACCATAAGAATAGGGGTGCACGCACCCTTTAATCAGAAAGAATACCAGTTTTGGTTCACAGAGGGGGCGTGCACACCCTTTGAGTGAGGGCGTGCGCACCCATTGATCAGTCGTGAAACAGTGATTTTTGACCCTTTTTCTGTTGTTTTTACCGCTCCAAAATGGTTGTCACCTATAGATCATCTGCACATCACCACAAAACAAAACACAAGCGTAATATCCTTTATAAATGTTAAAAATGACTCAAAAAATAAAAATCTTTTTGGAGGGTGACACTATTTACACTCTCCTATAAACCCACAAACTCAGACAGACCCGTTAGGGTGACACGGGCAAACTTATTGACCGCACTTTCGTTGCCTACGTTCCCCCTAGGACAATAAGGGGCTCAGGTCACCGTAGTTCGAACCGACCCAGAAATAAAAGACACGAAAGCAATAATAATAATTTTTTTTATTTTTTTTTAGTTTATGAATACCACCACCCCCAAACTTAGAACATGCTATGTCCTCATTGCAATAAAAGTAAACATGCTCCCAAGTTAAGAATGATGATAGACTGAAATAAACGAAAGCTAATAAAATGATACCTGGTTGGGTTGCCTCCCAACAAGCGCCTTTGTTTTAAAGTCGTTGGCTCGACATAATGCCACATGGGGGTTAATTGGCCTTCTCTGGATCCACCAACTCGATCACTTCTACATCTTCATCAATAGCCACCCCCTCATAATAAGGTTTCACTCGGTGTCCATTAACTTTGAAAAAATTTCCCGTTTTCAAATTCTTAAGCTCAACTGCTTCATGGGGGAATACTTTCACCAACTCAAATGGCCCCGTCCACTTGGAATGCAGTTTACCTGGAAATAGCCTCAAACGAGAGTTGAAAAGGAGAACTTTCATACCCGGCCTCAAGTCTTTTGGCTTCAAATGCTTGTCATGGTATCTTTTAGTTCTCTCTTTATATAGTTTGGCACTTGCATAACTATCTTACCGCAACTCGTCAAGTTCATTCAAAGTGAGCAATTTCTTCTCACCCGCGGCATCCATGTCCATATTCAACTCTTTCACTGCCCAAAATGCTGTTGGTGTAGGTGCCCTAGGGACGTTTAATAAATGTTGTAATTGTTATCATTTATTTCATATCAATAAAGAGATGTTTTGATTATTATTGTTGTTCATGTTTACTCATAATAATCTCCGTCCCTAGTACTTGTTAAGCACTAGTATAAAGGCTAAATGATCATGGGATGATCATGTTAGATTTATGGGTACTTGTTTGGAACAAGGTACTGGACATGACCCGCTGTATGAGATTTATGTCATGGTGTATGTCGTACATATATCTCATATTAATTATGTCATTTGAATCCTTAGACATGAAGTTATTATAGTCTTCCACTTGATGAACATTATGTTTGACATATTCAAGCGCTACCTTAACCGGGTAGTTATAAAGGGTATGATTGGCATAATCGGATTCACGTAGGGAAGAATAATAAGCTAAATGGATTTGTCCCTCTTCGGAGAGATCTCAAGCTTAGGCCTCTCATAGGAATGATGTTGATGAAAATGTTCGGCCGGACTCATATGAATTGATTAGATCAATGTCATTTGGATTATCAACATATTCGGAGTCGAGAAAGTATTGAACAAAAACAAGTTGACAGTTTGACCATGACTTATATTCAATGAGATCGTGGACAAAGGGATTGTGACATATTCTAAAGGAATGCGAACTTGTATCTAGTTATACTATTTGGGTAGGTATGACGGTTTGCTAGAACCTAATCATATCTTATAGATTCATGTTTGAACCCATTACCTACTTAGTATAATCCTAGAGGGTCACACACAATAGAACGAATCCTAAAAGGACTATATTGGAAAATTAAGGCTTTCTGATCCTGGTGTGCGACCGCACAAACCAGGCTGGGCGGCCGCACATGTTTGGGTGACCGCACACCTAATTTTGGGCGGGCGGACAGTGAGTTGGGACAGATTTCCTGATTTAATTAGGAAAAGAATTTTGGATGGGTTTTGACACAAGTTTCCTATTTGGAATAGGTCTAACTTGTATATAAACAGCCAAATTCAGCCAGAACAATAAGCTAGCTTTTGTGCAAGTCTCCAAAGAGTTTGAGAGAGTTTTATTTTGTTCTAAGACATCCTAGATTGAAGAACAAAATAATACACAAAATAATATTCCATATAGTTCTTATTAATTGTGAAAACGTGTTTCACAATTTTGGTCTAGCAACCAAGATCAAGTGTTCTTGATATTCGTTCAAGGTGTGGATACCGTTAGAGGGTGAAGCTCATCATCTTCAAAGTTCGTGTTCTTACTTGTTTGTGATTAAAGCTTCAATTTCTCCACCAAGATCAAAGACCAAATTCAAAGTCATCAAGGGTTAGTTTTTCTAGTATTCATATTGCAAGTATATGATTTAATCATATGAATGGATCTATGGGCTTTGGGTTTCATAAAATTTTAAATGCTATTTTCCACTACGCATGTTACTACGAAACCCAACAGTGGTATCAGAGCCCTGTTCATGTTGATTATTTCAATACCTAGATCATGTTGTGTGTATATAAATTGTTTATGTGCCTAGCATGATATGAATATTGGATTATATGATGTTTATGTGTTATATGATTTTATGTGGTTTATTGTTTTACAACTTTAATCGCACTATTCAATCGCACTAAAAATTATGATGGATTCTGAGTTGTGTGATTATTAATTTTGATTGGATCAAAGTTTTAATAATCGGGGAAAAACAATTTTGAGACAAATTTTCGAACTTTAAAAATTCATTCTGATGCTACTGTGCGACCCCACAGAAAACCTTGGGCGGCCGCACAAGTTTGGGTGACCGCACAGTTTTTTCTTGGGCGGCCGCACAGTTGTCAGGATTCTGGTTTTTGATTTTCGGTCAGAGTCAGAATCTGGAATTTTGATGGGGTCCGACCGGACCAGTGATAAGACCAGCTAGACCTGCTGGTCTGGAGTGGGTTTTGGGCAGTTGGTTTGGGTGTGGATCTTGGGGTTTGATTTTCCTATTTGTTTTAGTCTTGTAATTCTAAGATTGGTTCAAGGTTTGGATGGCTAATCTATGTTCATCGAGATTGTGTTTCCCAAACTTGATCGCAATCAAAGTTTCAAAGATAAAACGAAGTTAGAATTATGAAGAGTTCATAATTGCTAAAATTGAGAAACAAAGTTCTTGATTCAAAGATTGGAGATCCATGTGGAATTGTGGATGCAATTGGCCTACGTTCATCGAGACCATCTATTGCTTAGTTTCGGCCACATGGACTACTTTCTTGGTTTCTTGAATTAGTGCGGAATTGTGGATGCCTTATGGCTTAGTTTCGGCCGCACTTCTTGTTGTCTTGATTTGGAGATAATAACCAAAGTTGAAATAGTCTCATCCTCATAATTATAGAGAAACTAAAGACACATAAATATTATGCTTAAATTAATAGAGATTAATTTAGTGGCTAAACTTGATGCGTAACATGTTGTAGATACCCCGGGGAAAGCCACGGCTTTAGGCTATGAGCGCGTGAGTTGTCCTAGGATGTCTAACTTGTTTTAGATTGTTTAGAGTCGCCACCTATGTTTTGAGGAACATAAGAAAAACCTATTGATAATAGCCTAAATTTGATTACGAAAACAGAGATTCTTTGTTTTGAGGTTCGGGGGTTAGATTACGAGATGGGAAGTACCGAAACACCCATCTCGCCCAACTAAAGTTGGTCTTGCTTGATCAAAATCTACTTGAATGATAATGTTCTTCTTCTTCTTCTTTAAATCATAAAAGGGGGGTTTAAAATAGAGTTTGGAATGTAGGAGATAACTCCTTAACCAACCTCAATGAGATGAGGTGATCATTAGAGTCATGTTCCAAAATGATTTGGGTGATTGCACTTTGATAAAACAAAAGAAAGAGAAAAGAGATGAAGTCGAGAAGAGGGAAGAAATGGTTTTTACTTAGTCTTCGAGAGACTTCAAACACTTCTTGATGAATGCCTTTTGAAATGCCTTGAAGGTAAGAAATTTGGCCTCTTTGTTGAAAGTGTAAGATTTTAGAGTAAAAGATCCAAGGTCCTCCAAAAATAGAGGTAAAGGGAGGTTTTTATAGGTGAAAGAGGGGTGTTTTT
This sequence comes from Campanula takesimana, assembly GCA_026119855.1. Lineage (NCBI taxonomy): Eukaryota > Viridiplantae > Streptophyta > Magnoliopsida > Asterales > Campanulaceae > Campanula > Campanula takesimana. Next base: position 1,233,021 of record JAOWBW010000046.1, read on the forward strand.
GGTGCCAAAACTCAGTCACCAAGAAATTCTTCCCGGGCAAAATCCTATAAATTGAGTAAGGGAGAGAATCCTGGCCAGAAATCTGTAACTGACGCCCAGAGGCGCGCGCTTCCTGCCTTGGGGTCGGGAGGCGCGCGCGCCTGGCTCCTCCTGTCGGAGGCGCGCGACTCAGAGAAGGCAATTTTGACAGAATGGACTAGAAAGTCAGCTCTGTTATTCAGTTTAGTCCCTGGACTTAACGAAGTCAGTCAGGAACTTAACGGAAGTGACAGAAACTAACGAGAAACACTTAAAATAGGGAGAAACACAAGATCAAATGTGCAATCGGGGTGAGCGGTCCAAGGCGGGGTGTCTACAGAGCCCCTCGGCGAGGTGGATTGCAAAGCAAGACGCGTCGACGAAAGTTAAAAAACACCCACCGAGGACATCACCAAGAAAAAGCAAAGACTCGATGAAAGCATGAATTTGAAATTGCGAGAGGTAGTGGTGCGCTCCCTGTGTGAGCAGCTTTGTTGATAGAGGGGGTGGCATGATTCGTTAGGTGAACCTGCCGGCTGAATATGTTGAATGAGGCCGTTAGTGAACCTTTGAGGAGGCCGTTAGTGAACCTTTGAGGACGAATCCGTTAGTGAAATTCGTTGATGAGGCCGTTGGTGAACCTTTGTAGAGGCCGTTAGTGAACCTTTGAAGAGGTCGTTAGTGAACCTTTGAAAAGGACGTTAGTGATCCTTTGAGGATGAATCCGTTAGTGAAATTCGCTGATGAGGCCGTTGGCGAACCTTTAGAGAGGCCGTTAGTGAACCTTTGAGGAGGCCGTTAGTGAACCTTTGAAGATGCTGTTAGTGAACCTTTGGAGAGGCCGTTAGGTTAGTGAACCTTTGAAGAGGCCATTAGTGAACCTTTGGAGAGGCCATTAGTGAACCTTTGAAGAGGCCGTTAGCGAGCCTTTGAGGACGAATCCGTTAGTGAAATTCATTGATGAGGCCGTTGGTGAACCTTTGGAGAGGCCGTTAGTGAACCTTTGAAGAGGCCGTTAGTGAACCTTTGAGGACGAATCCGTTAGTGAAATTTGTTGATGAGGCCGTTAGTGAACCTTTGAAGAGGCCGTTAGTGAACCTTTGAGGAGGCCGTTAGTGAACCTTTGAGGACGAATCCGTTAGTGAAATCCGTTGATGAGGCCGTTAGTGAACCTTTGAAGAGGCCGTTAGTGAACCTTTGAGGAGGCCGTTAGTGAACCTTTGGAGAGGCCGTTAGTGAACCTTTGGAGAGGCCGTTAGTGAACCTTTGAGGACGAATAAGTTAGTGAAATCCGTTGATGAGGCCGTTAGTGAACCTTTGAGGAAGCCGTTAGTGAACCTTCGGAGAGGCCGTTAGTGAATCTTTGAGGACGAATCCGTTAGTGAAATCCGTTGATGAGGCCGTTAGTGAACCTTCGAGGCCATTAGTGAACCTTTGTTGTCGAATCCGTTAGTGAGATTCGTTGATGAGTTATTGCTTTGGAGTCTCGTGCCACTTGGAGTTACACCTGACTTTTTGAATTATGGGGTGCGGGCACAGTTAACCGCGACCAGAAAATGTTCCTGCTAGGGATGAAATGTTGAGATTGACCCTTGAGGGGGGTATGTCACCCGTGACAGAACTTAGGGAGTTTGGAATCCGTGGGAGGACAACCTACTTTTGAGTGGGAGTTTCTATCCTACTTTCAATTTTTGACATGCCTTAAGGGCGGACCAGAAGAATGTGTGCCCAACTGGGTGTCCGAGGATAGGGGTTGTGCCTTGATTTGAGCTAGAGATCTCTGACAAGACCTTTTCTTGAAGTGATTTAGACTTGGGAGGCGCGCGCTTTCCTCTGTAGGTTTGGGACGCGCGCGCATTCCAGACCGCTGGCGGGTGGCACGCGCGTCTGGGAGGCGGAATTCCGGGCTTGACATTTGCTGGCCAAAAGAATCCCCAACAGCTATAATATCATCTTCTGTTCGACCACTTGATTCTCACAGCTCCTTTCTGCCATTTTTGAACATCATATTATTGCTCAACTTTGTTTGTGATAAACATTTTCCATGGTTTCCAATTCTTTTGTTCTTGATGCCAAGGTTGTTAGTGGGTATGAAAAGGACTTGGGCACTTTTGTGTATTCTTTCAAGACCCATCCCAAGAAGGCCTTCATTAAAGACTTCGGGTTCCGAGTTCTTTTCACTTTGCGGACGTTGAAGCCGGATTGGGATTTGTTGAGAGCTGCCGCGGCTTTTTGGGATTGCGACAGCCATACTTTCAACTTTTCAGCTAATGAAATGGTGCCGACTGTTGATGATTTCGGGGCCATTCTTGGTATGCCTTTGGCCGGTCGGATTGCCGTCCCTAAATATCACTGTGGTGCCATTGACTCTTGGGTTGAGTCACTGAATCTCCCTGTTGAGGACGTGAGGAGGATGTTGCATGGTACTGTGATTGACATAACTGAGCTGCCGATGTTCTTTAGTTTACACTCGGAGGATCCGGTGGTTCAATCTTTCAAAAGGAATGCCATGGCCGCTTATCTCTTTAGTGAAGTACTGTTTGTTACACCTTTCGGGACTGCGGATATGCAGTTGGCTGAGATTATTTTGCAAGCCAAGGAGCAACAATTTAGTATAATCCCTCTTGTTGTAGGGGAGACGTTGTACGACCTTTATGAGTTACATAGGACGGGCAAGATGTGTCGGGGAAGCCATTTGCTCTTGACCATATGGCTCCGAGAACACTTCAAGATTTATTCCCCGGATGGTGATTTGTCTCCTTTTGCTGTTCATAGGAGGAAGTTATTGATCCGGGATTTATCCGAAGATGGTTGGAAGAAATTCTTTGCCTCTCGGGTAACCGTCGATATTGAGTGGTGCCCTCCTTCTTGGGGTCTTCGTCCTTTTGTGGAATGGACTCTTGGTTTTCAGCATGTGGTTGTACCCGGCTTGAGAGATTCGTCATTTTACCAGCCAGAGCGGGTTCTGCGGCAGTTTGGTCGCCAACAGATGATTCTTTTTCCGAGGGACGGAGTGCTTCGTCCAGTTGCTTACATGGGTCCGGACTTCTCGAGTGAGCTTCAGTCGGCTTGGGGAGATGATCGCAACCGCTGGGCTTTTGCTCCTTTGCATCGGGGGAGTGTCTTCCTTCCCGAGAGCTACTTGGATTATTTGTTTGGTACCCTTTACCGCGGCATCACTTGGGTCGATGTGCTTCGTGCCGAGTTGTTGGGAAAGGGTTTTGAGCCTAGCAGCGCTTTGAGATATAGGGAGGCTCCTGCTGATTCGAGTAACATTCTTGCTGACCCTTTCGGTACTCCTTTGGATTACTTTTATGCTAGGAGACGTGCCGCAACACAGAAGGTTTCGGTGCGTATCAGCGCTCCTCCGCTATCCAAGAAGAATAGGATTGAGAGACGATCGGGTGGTCCTTTGAAGGCTAAGAGAAAATTGGATTTTTCTTAGTACCCTAAGAGATTGCAATTAAATTAGACCACTTTGTTTTAGGATTTAATATTTTGATGTCTTTTGTTGCTCAATAAATCCGTTGTAATGGTTTGAATAATTCATTGAATGAATAAGAATTGCATTTTGTTATTTGAAGTGAATTGGGTATTTTTGATATGTTTTAGACCGCACCCGAAGGTTGCCTACGTTCCTTCAGTTGGGAGGCTCAGGTCTCCGTAGTTCAAATAAACAAAGACCATTTTTTTTTTTTTTGTGTGCACCCTATTTTTTGCCTAGACCGCCCTTTCGGGTTTTCAATCTAGCGGGCTTCTTTTTTTGCACGTGCTCTAATTTTTGCCTAGGCCGCCCTTGCGGGTTTTCAACCTAGCGAGCGATTTTTTTTTTTTTTTTTATGGTCTTTGTTTATTAAGCATAGAACCTCTTGAGCTTGTCGAGGTTGACCTCCTTTGGCAGCTGGTCACCATCTAAATCCACAAGCCGGACTGCACCGCCGCTTAGTATCTTTTTGACCACGTACGGACCGATCCATCGGGGTCCCCATTTCCCCAGGGGATTCATGGCATTAGGAGGATGTTGTCTTAAGACCAAATCTCCCACATTGATGTTTCGAGGCTTTACCTTTTTGTTGAAAGCTCTTTCCATCCTTTGCTGATACGCCCTTGTGCGTTCGAGTGCTCTTAACCTTTTCTCGTCGAGTAAGGCTAGCTGTTCGTATCGACTTTGCATCCAGTCGACCTCGTTGACTTGATTCTCGAGGAGGACCCGTAGAGATGGGACTTCAAGTTCGATTGGGAGTACGGCTTCAGAACCATAGACTAATGCATAAGGAGTTTCTCCTGTTGCGGACCGTATTGATGTGCGGTAGCCCCACAATGCCAATGGTAGCTTCTCGGGCCAATCCCTTCCTGTTGAGGCCATTTTCTTGACGATGGTCTCGATGGTTTTATTTGCTGCTTCAACCGCGCCATTTGCTTGGGGACGGTAAGGAGATGACTTGTGCTTGGTGATCTTGTATTCTATCAAAAGTGCATCCATTTCCTTCTCAAAGTGAGAGCCGTTGTCGGAAATGATTTCATGAGGTACGCCGTATCGGCACATGATATTATTCTTTACAAATTCGGCCACTTTCTTGGCGTTGAGGGTCCGATAGGCTTGTGCTTCGACCCACTTGGTGAAGTAGTCGACGGCCACTAGGAAGAATGACTACCCATTGCTTCCGGTAGGATGGACTTTACCGATGATGTCTATCCCCCAACAAGAGAAAGGCCAAGGTGTGACCATGTTGTAAAGTTGTGAGGGTGGAGCATGTTATAGATTAGCATGGAATTGGCATTTGGCACACCTTTTGACTTTCTCGATACAGTCTCGTTCCATAGTGCTCCAATAGTAACCAATGCGGAGTATCTTTTTGACTAGCATAAACCCATTCATGTGGGGTCCACACTCTCCTTCGTGCACTTCACACATTATTTCTTGAGCTTCGGCCTCATTGGCGCATAAGAGATTGATCCCGTCGTGGTGTCTTTTGTAGACTCGGTCCCCAATCAGTACGTACCGAGAGGCTAGCCTTTGCAGAGCCGCTTGAGACTTCTTATTGCTATTCTCGGGATAAGTGTCATCTTTAAGGAAATTCATGATGTCCGAATACCAAGGAGAGTTTGTTTGGACCTCGTTGATCTCGATACTCATGCAGTACGCCGGACTGTTCCTTCGGGTAATTTTGAAAGGCTTCACCATTTTCCCTTTGGGCATTTCGACTAATGAAGCTATGGTGGCCAGTGCATCGGCGAAGCGATTTTTATCCCTTGCCAGGTAGTTGAAAGTGATCTCTTGGAATTGTTCAACCAATTCTTCAAGGTGTTGACCATACTGTTGGAGAGTTGGGTCTTGGGTTCGCCATTTACCCGATTGTTGATTGATAAGGAGCAAAGAGTCGCCGAATACTTCTAATTCCATGATGTTTCTTTCGAGAGCTGCTTCGAGCCCTGCTATGCATGCTTCGTACTCGGCAATGTTGTTGGTAGCCTCGAATTCCAGGCGGATGGCGATGGGAGTGTAGATGTATTTTTGATCGACAAGCAATACTCCTATACCAAAGCCGTGTTTATTGGCGGCGCCATCGAAAAAAAGTTGCCACTTAATTTCCTCAGTTCCAGTACAAATTAAATGCTCGTCGGGGAACTGTACATCTTCCCCCTTCACTTCGTCACACGGGAATTCGGCAAGCTAGTCACTGAACACTTTCCCCCTGACGGATTTTAGTGTGACGTAAGTGATATCATAGCCGGCGAGCATGAAGTACCATTTGGCTATTCTTGTTGACAGGCTTCTCGAAGATGTAGCGGAGCGGGTCCACCTTTGCTACTAGCTTGATCGGAAAAGCTTCCATATAGTGTTTGAGCTTTTGAGTGACCCAAACCAATGATGCACATGACTTCTCTAAGACAGAGTAGTTCTTTTTGCCTCCTTGGAATCGGCGACTGACAAAATAAATGGCGTTCTCCTTTGTGGACTCTCGTTGCTCTTGTGCTAACATAGCCCCTAGGGCTTCATCATTGACAGTGAGATAGAGCAAAAGAGGTTTCTCCTTGTGCGGCGGAACTAGAACAGGAGGGCACGTCAAGTAATGCTTCACTTGATCGAAGGCTTCTTGGCACGCGTTGGTCCATTCTAGAGCCACATTCTTCTTGAGTAGCTTGAGTTGGTGCACAAACCGACTGATGTACTACAGTCTGCCCATGAAACCTTTGATCTCTTTATGCGTCTTTGGAGGAGGCATGTCAATGATTGCCTTGATTTTGGAGGGGTCTACTTCAATTCCCCTTTCAGTGAACATATAACCAAGAACTTTGCCTCGGATAACCCCGAACGTGCACTTTGCAGGGTTGAGCCTCATCTTGTGTTGACGAAGCCTTTCGAAGAACTTGCGGAGGTCGATTAAATGTTGACCATCGGTCCCTTTGGAATGAATGATCATGTCGTCCACATAGACCTCGATTTCTTTGTGAATCATATCGTGGAACAAGTCTGTCACGGCTCTTTGGTAGGAAGCCCCAGCGTTTCTTAACCCAAATGGAATGACTGTGTAGCAAAAGGTACCCCACGGTGTTGTGAAGGCTGTCTTATGTTGATCTTCTTCGGCCATGAGAATCTAATTGTATCCGGCGAACCCATCCACGAAGGAGCGAACCTCACAGGCAGCAGTGGAGTCGACCAGCATGTCGATGTTAGGGAGTGGAAAATCATCCTTTAGGGAAGCTTTGTTCAAATCCCGGAAGTCCACACAAACTCGAACCTTGCCGTTTGCCTTTCTGACTGTCACGATGTTGGCTAACCATGTCGGATACTCGATAACCTTGATGAAACCCACACTGAGGAGCTTCTCGATATCTTCTTTGACTTGCAGAGACCATTCTGGCTTGATCTTTCTGAGCTTCTGCTTTACCCGCTTGGCATCTTCTCTGATCGGAATTCTGTGCTCCGCTACCTTTCTGTCCAAACCCGGCATGTCCTTGTATGACCATGCGAACACATCCACGAACTCCCGTAGTAATGCAGTCAACCTCTCTCTGTCGTCCCCCTTGAAGAAGCTTCCGATCTTAGTTTCTCTTGGCTCTTCTTCGGTATCCAGATTAACAACATGCAATTCTTCATCAGCCTCTGGACCATTCTCACCACGACTACGGACTTGTTGAGCAAGTTCATTTAAGTATGTTGTGTTTTCGTGGTCTATTTCATCATAATTTGAATCGTTATTAACTTGTTCATTAAGTTCATTATTAGTTAATTCATCATTTATGATGTTTGCAATCTCAGGGTACTCAGAAATATCAAATTTTTTATTAGCAAAGAAAGGAAACACACGCTCGGCTATGGCCTCCAAATCCTCTTGGGTGAGGGTATTAGAGACACTCTCAGACTCGAAAGTAAGTATGAGCCGCTCTTCCTTTGTTGTTGTGCGGGGTATGCAACCCATTTCTTGGACTAAGAATTCTTCAGATACCACGGGCCCTTTCGTTGAATACCAATTGTTGATCGGCTCGGAGCTTGGCGGGATCTCACTGATAGTCTCATTCATGATGACGGTGTCATGGATGGCGTTGACTTGGCATTCATTCATTATGGCAAGCTCTTCGAACATAGAGGCTAAATCTGTAAGTTCTTCCCCCACGGTGATTTCTGTCTCGGACTCTATAGTCACCTTCTTTCCCCACCATTCACGGGGCGACATGGGGGTTGGTTCCCTTTCGGATTTCTGGATCTCACAATCAGAGAAGATTTCGAGACCGGGCTTTTTGACACCCTTATTGTTAACCCATGGCTCGGGAAAGATCATGTATGGAACGTCTTCCCCTTGGCGGACAAAATAGCCATTCAAAGTCTTGCGGTAAGGCTTTAGATTAGGGACCTCATACCGACGGCCTTCTTTGGAAGGCTCGTACCCTAAACCGAAGGTGTCTTTGACGAATGGGACCTGTACAGGATGTAGGATTCCTTGTTGATATTTCCCTAGGCCTAAACCAGGGAAGTAGTCCATATTCCTCATCATGCGGAGGACTTTGTGATTGCTGGGGGTCCATGATCCGTTTCCCCCTTCTTTGTCAATGGCGTTGATTGAGACGCCGGAGAGAGTGGAGTCTGGTAAACCATGCTGAACTTGGTGGACGGGCTCACCTTTTCTGTGGATAGTGACGTTTTCGGCCATGACGGTCACTATTTCATCACCATTTTGGATCTTGACACATTGGTGGAGAGTTGACGGGACGGCATTAGCACTGTGAATCCATGGTCGACCCAAAAGTAAGTTGAACGATGCCGGGATGTCAAGAACTTGGAATGGAACGGACATGACCATGCTCCCAAACTCAATGTCTATTTCAATCATGCCCATGACTGTACGGGCGGTGCTGTCATATCCTCGGATTAATTGAGTAGAAGGCTTCAAATCGGAATCCTTAAGCCCCAGTATGCCCATGATTCTGCCAGGCATGAGATTGAGTGCGGAACCACCGTCCACTAAGACTCTTTAGATGGGCGTCCCCCTTGCTCGTACCTTGAGGTAAATAGCCTCGTTGTGGTCGGAACCAAATGGTGGAAGGTCCATATCGGCAAAGGTGATGACGTTGCCGAAATGAATGTGACCGATCATTGCTGTGAGGTCCTCGGGAGTAGTATCGGGAGAAATTGATGTATCATCGAGATTGCGGATGACAAGATCTCGGTGTTTCTTTGAGGATGCAATGAGGTCCCAAATAGAGATGCTGGCTTGAGTTTTCTTGAGTTGGACAAGTAGAGGATCTTCGGGAGTGTCGCGAGCTTGCGGCCTTTGAGAAGAGGAGCTTGGTGCGGAAGTGGAAGGGTTGCTTGCTATGACTCGACCGGATTGAGTTAGCATGTTGACATTCCCATCTTGTTTCTTTTTCCTATTCTCTAGTACTTCCCTCATTACATCATCGTAAGTTACAACATAGCAAGAATTGTCAAGTTTATTCATAACATAGGGGCCCCCATTCACAATTGGGATTGAATGGGTGGTCCCCTCGAGTTATCCTATCTCTATTACATTGACATGTTCGCCATTAGTCACTACAAATTCTTTCTTGTCTATGAGATCTTGAATGACATTGCGGAGAACGAAGCAATCCTCGGTGGTGTGGCCACTATATTGGTGGTAGCCACAATATTTGTGGTGAGCATGATTGGGGTGGACCGTCTTGGGTTGGTACCCTTGCACGGGTGTGACTTGACCCTTTGCTTTGAGGACCTCGAACACTTCGGTTTGAGTCATGCCTTGGAGAGGCGTGTAGACACGGTCATTTCGAGACTTCTTCCCTTGGGGTGGAGGAACCTTTTTGTAATTCCCCTTATCGATAGTGACGGCGTTGACCGAGGCCTCTTTTGTGGAGTTGGAAGCGGCCTTGTATCGGTAAGTAGGAGTGGCCTTCTTAATCTCCTTGAGCAAGTCATCCATGCGTACCCCCGCCTCATACATTTGGGAGAAGTCAGAGTAGCAAGCCCCACTTAGGTGGGTGCGGAGATCAATCTTGAGACACTTGAGAAAGATGTCCATTTGCTCCTTTGTGTTCGGCCTCTCAACAATTTCAGAGAGTTTGTCATTCCATCTTCTTGTAAAGTCAATGAAGGACTCGTTGTCTCTTTGAGTGGTATTCTCGAGCTCTTTCCTTGTGGGCCGGTGAGTGGTGTTGCCTTGGTATTGGTCTTGAAGGCAAGCATGGCGGAGTCCCAATCAAGACGGACAGTGAGCGGGAGAGTAGCATACCAATCTTTTGCTGCCCCCTCGAGAGTGAGAGGAAAGCATTGAGCCATCACCTTGGGGGAGACCTTCTTCGGAACCATTGCCCAAATATAAGTCTCAATGTGAGCCATGGGACAAGAGTTGCCCTTGAATTTGCTTATGTCGGGCATCTTGAACTTATCAGGAAGAGCGGCCATAGTACTCATGAGGATGGATGATTGATAAAGGCTTGTGTCGGAGCCTTTCCCCATGTTGAGCCCATTGAATTTTTGGTCGATGTAGGCCATGATAGAATCCACCATTTTGGGCTCATTGTTCTCGGAACTTGGCTCTCCCATTTTCTTGGTGCGGGTGTTGACATAAGGACTTTTGAACAAACCCTCGGTCCATTCGGATTCATCATCATTATTCTTGTTCTTCCCCTTGGCAAGGTTAGTGAGCTTTTCTTTCATTAGCTCCATCTCGGCCTCGTGGGCCTCCCTTTGGCTGTCGAGGTGGGATTGCCAAATGTCGTCTTTGCTTTGTGCCTCCTTATTAAGGGTGGAGACTTTCTCTTGGAGGAGTTGGACCATGGTTGAAAGCTGTTAGAGAGACATGGTGTTGCTGCTGCCGGTCATGGTTGATGTAGGAGCTGTTGGAGTGATCTCTTCACGGACTAACCGATTTGCCGAATCCCGGTAGACTCTGTAAGTACCAATTGAACCTATATTGCAGAAGAGTCCCTTGTCAGTCTTGAGTAACACTTGCGGTCTATGAAGAGGCTTAGAACACACAGTTGGGCACACGACTCGAACCACATAAGAAAAGACTCTTGTTTTTTTTTTTTTTATAAGTCGGAGGGAATGGATCCCTTTTGGGGTTTCTAAGAAAATAATGGAATCGTCACACTAGTATATAGACCATCTCGCGGTCCCATATACTCATCGGATTCCATCGCGCTTGTGAATCCTACATGTATCGGGATTAAACTAAATTAATGTAGTAAAGCATACATGCGGGGACAGATTTTTATTTTCGTCCAAAATAACCACTTTTGGGGACGGATTTTTATTGCGTCCATTTCAATAAGTTGGCATGTATGATTTGAAGACATTAGTTTAGGGAAATCTCGGTACATGGAAACCGACTTGAGTCACGGAGTGTTAGACCCTAACTAGAATTGTGTGGCTTGTGCTCGGCTTGAATATGAGGCTCAAAGGTCACCCCTGGCATGTAGTCTTGAACTACGCCACGGGCTGAGGTTTACCGCTTCGAAAGAGCCAAGGTCGAGTGGAGCTTGAAACTTTCTAGGACGGGCCTCGACGGGTTTGGGGTTGGACTTGTGCGACTCGATAGTGAGCAGTTCATAGGAAAATATGCATGTAGTGTGAGGTCTAACAAGTGAAAAAAAAATTTGTTATTTTTTTTTTTTTTTTGAAAAGAAAGAAAAACAAACAAAACACATAAGCACATAAATTACAACTCCCGAATCACCCGTGTGACCGGTAAATAAAACACGAAATTAAAACAGTCCGAGGGTTCAATTCTGTTCTGATGCAGGCAACTGTGCCCACACCCCACTGTTCTGTTCAGTCACTAAAACCTGTTTCTGTTCTGGGAACCAACCCAAAAGCGTGCACCTCTGAGTGTTGATGTGAGACGCGCGCGCATGGCGCAATGCTATTAGGAGGCGCGCGCTTCTGGGCACACCTGTCAGAATGTCAGATTTTGGACTCAGGGGATTGCCCTGGTCCTATGTGCATATTGTAACCCCTGCAGAAATGATTAGTGCAGAATAGCAGAAGAAGAAGATGAAGAACATGAAGAAGTGGGCGATTCTGGTCCTTGATGCGGGATGTGCGCGCCTTAGGCTGAAGAGGCCAGAAGCGCGTGCCTCCCCCATCAGGAATCAGAATGCCCAGAAAAGATGTAGATTTCGATCAGAATGCAAGTTTAACCCTCAAAACTCCCCAGCGGAGTCGCCACTGTAGATACCCCGGGGAAAGCCACGGCTTTAGGCTATGAGCGCGTGAGTTGTCCTAGGATGTCTAACTTGTTTTAGATTGTTTAGAGTCGACACCTATGTTTTGAGGAACATAAGAAAAACCTATTGATAATAGCCTAAATTTGATTACGAAAACAGTGATTCTTTGTTTTGAGGTTCGGGGGTTAGATTACGAGATGGGAAGTACCGAAACACCCATCTCGCCCAACTAAAGTTGGTCTTGCTTGATCAAAATCTACATGAATGATAATGTTCTTCTTCTTTTTCTTTAAATCATAAAAGGGAAGTTTAAAATAGAGTTTGGAATGTAGGAGATAACTCCTTAACCAACCTCAATGAGATGAGGTGATCATTAGAGTCATGTCCCAAAATGATTTGGGTGATTGCACTTTGATAAAACAAAAGAAAGGGAAAAGAGATGAAGTCGAGAAGAGGGAAGAAATGGTTTTTACCTAGTCTTCGAGAGACTTCAAACACTTCTTGATGAATGTCTTTTGAAATTCCTTGAAGGTAAGAAATTTGGCTTCTTTGTTGAAAGTGTAAGATTTTAGAGTAAAAGATCCAAGGTCCTCCAAAAATGGAGGTAAAGGGAGGTTTTTATAGGTGAAAGAGGGGTGTTTTTGGTGACAAAACTCAGTCACCAAGAAATTCTTCCCGGGCAAAATCCTGTAAATTGAGCAAGGGAGAGAATCCTGGCCAGAAATCTGTAACTGACGCCCAGAGGCGCGCGCTTCCTGCCTTGGGGTCGGGAGGCGCGCGCGCCTGGCTCCTCCTGTCGGAGGCGCGCGACTCAGAGAAGGCAATTTTGACAGAATGGACTAGAAAGTCAGCTCTGTTATTCAGTTTAGTCCCTGGACTTAACGAAGTCAGTCAGGAACTTAACGGAAGTGACAGAAACTAACGAGAAACACTTAAAATGGGGAGAAACACAAGATCAAATGTGAAATCGGGGTGAGCGGTCCAAGGCGGGGTGTCTACACATGTTTATATTATGTGCTCATAAATGTGTTATATGCTATATGTGATGAACCTTCAAAGAAAGTTTTAAGTCCTTCTGCCATGCCATGATTAAAACACTTGTTTATACTGGGGCAATTTTTGGTTGGACTTAATTAAGCGTCAAAACAGTTTTGGGCTTAAGGCAAAGATGAGATTTAACATGCTTTTTGAAATTGGATTTCTTAAAGAATCTCATGAAACGAACTGAGAGTCATATGAGATATAATTGACAAGAGTTGTCTACCTAATTAATTTGATTTTGAGCGGTGCGCCAAAGCGTACTTAAAATTAAATTAAAGCGGGATCTTAACCCATTTAAATTATACTATACATTGGATGTATAAAGAAGGTTGTATAATTTAGTGGGAGTATTTTTGGAAAAATATATTGTTTATTTCTTTAATGAAAATTGGTAAATTTTAGAAATTTTGCATAATTGTAGATAATGACTAACAACACTCAATCAATTTCGTTGCGATCGATCCTTGAGAAGGATAAGCTCCAAGAGAATGGTACGAACTTTATGGATTGGATCCGTAGCCTAAGAATTGTTCTTAGGCAAGAAGATAAGTTGTACATTCTCGATGGGCCTCTTCCTGCTGAACCAGAACCTACTGCCCCTAGGGAAGAAAGAGACAGTTACAAGAAACATCGTAATGATTCTAGAGATGTAAGTTGTCTCATGCTTGCTACTATGTGCTCAAAACTCCAACAAAGTTTGGAACATTTGGAAGCCTATGAGATAGGCGTGGAGTTAAGAGCCATGTTTCAAGAGCAAGCTAGGCTAGAGAGGTACAAGATCATTGTTGCATTCACTTCTTGCAAAATGAATGAAGGTCAACAAGTGAGTCCTCACATGCTTAAAATGAAAGGTTATGTAGAGCATCTTGAGAAACTTGGCTATCCAATTCCATTGGAGCTAGCCACGGGTCTCATTCTTAATTCATTGCCTAAAAGTTATAATCAGTTTGTGATGAATTATAACATGCATGGAATGGATAAGAATCTCTCCGAGTTGCATGGGATGCTTAAAACTGCGGAGATGAAGATTGTGGAGAAAGGTTCTCCTGTGCTCTTGGTTCATGATGGGAAGAAGGCTGGTGCCAAAGGAAAGGGTAAGGAAAAAGTTGTCAAACCCAAGATAAGCAAGGCAAAGGTTGCCAAGGCTTCTGAGGCAAAACCCGATACACAAAAGGATGCAATCTGTTTCCATTGTCAATAAATTGGTCATTGGAAACGTAATTGCAAGGCTTTCTTGGAAGATCAAAAGAAGAAGAAGGGCAACAAGGCTGCGTCGACTTCAGGTATCTATATGATAGATATTCTCTTTTCTACCACTGATTCTTGGGTATTTGATACCGGATGTGGTTCTCACATTTGTTTAAATGTGCAGGGACTAAAGAATAGGAGACTACTTAAAGAGGGTGAGGTAGACCTACGCGTGGGGAATGGAGCAAGAGTTACTGGATTAGCCGTAGGGACTTATGAATTCGCTTTACCTTCCGGTTTAATACTTGTTTTGAACAATTGCTATTATGTACCGGATTTAAGTAGAAATATTATTTCAATTTCTTGTTTGGATAATGAAGGTTTTAAGTTTCTTATTAAGAATAAGAAATTTTCTATTTATTTAAATGATGTGCTTTATGGTATTGCAAATTCATTTGATGGCCTTTATATCTTGGATGTCAAGAATGAAAATAATGAAAATGTCTATCATATAAATAAGAAATCCAAACCTAATGATGTAAATCATTCTTATTTGTGGCATTGCCATCTTGGTCATATCAATGAGAAGCGTATCTCAAAACTCCATGGGGACGGTCTCTTAGGTTCATGTGACCTTGGGTCATATGACACTTGTGAGTCGTGTCTTCTTGGAAAAATGACTAAGACACCTTTTACCAAGCTAGGTTAAAGGGCAAGCGACTTTTTGCGGTTGATACATTCCGATGTATGCGGACCATTAAGTAGCAATGCTAGGGGAGGATTTCAATACTTCATAACCTTCACTGATGAATATAGTAGATTTGGGTATGTTTACCTAATGAAACATAAAAGTGAAGCATTTGAGATATTTAGAATATTTCAAAATGAAGTAGAAAAACAACTTGGCAAAAGTATTAAAGCACTTCGATCGGATCGAGGTGGAGAATACTTAAGCCATGAATTTGATGATCATCTAAAGAATTGTGGAATAGATTCACAATTGACTCCACCCAGAACACCACAATGGAATGGTTTGTCCGAGAGGAGGAATCGGACTTTGTTAGACATGGTTCGATCAATGATGAGTCAAGTTGATCTTCCAATATCATTTTGGGGTTACGCTCTAGAAACCGCTGCTTTCACACTAAATCGTGTTCCAACTAAATCGGTTCAAAAGACTCCATATGAGATGTGGAGCGGAAAGAAGCCTTGTCTGTCTTTCATGAAGATTTGGGGTTGTGAAACTTTTGACAAAAGACTTGTCTCAGACAAACTTGCACACAAATCTGATAAATGTATTTTCGTGGGATATCCTAAGGAAACTAAAGGATATTACTTTTACAACCAAATGGACAACAAAGTGTTTGTTGCCCGAACTGGTATCTTTCTAGAGAAAGAGTTTCTCTCCAAAGAAATCTATGGGCGTAAAATAAATCTTGAAGAAATTCGAGACCCAGAAAATAACATTGAACCAATAGTCAAACAAGAACAAGAACAACAAGGAGTTGTGGAACCTGTTCAAAATACACAAGTAACTCGCAGATCTAGTAGGTTACGATCCGAGCCTGAGAGATATGGATTTCTCGTAACGAATAGTAATGAGGTGGAAATCATTGAGAATGATGAAACGATAACCTATCAAGAGGCGATGTCTTCTCCTGATTCGGACAAGTGGCTTGGAGCCATGGAATCCGAATTGCAATCCATGCAAGACAATCAACTTTGGAATTTGATTGATGCACCCGAAGGTGTAAAAACCATAGGATGCAAATGGGTTTTCAGGAAGAAGACTGACATGGATGGGAAGGTGCATACTTACAAAGCTAGACTTGTAGCGAAAGGTTATAGGCAAGTTCATGGTATTGACTATGATGAAACCTTTTCACCCGTAGCAATGATCAAGTCTATAAGAATTTTGCTTGCCATTGCCGCATATTGACTATGAAATATGGCAAATGGATGTCAAAACCGCTTTCCTAAATGGAAAACTACAAGAGGATGTGTATATGACACAACCAGAAGGTTTTGAACAGAATTCTAAGGTATGCAAATTGCAGAAATCCATTTATGGATTGAAGCAAGCTTCTAAGAGTTGGAATCTCCGTTTTGATGAATCGGTCAAAGAGTTTGGTTTCATCAAGAATGAAGATGAGCCTTGTGTATACAAGAAGATTAGTGGGAGCATAGTGCTATTCCTGATTTTATATGTGGATGACATATTACTCATTGGAAACGACATTCCTACACTTCAGTCCGTAAAGACTTGGTTGGGAAAGTGTTTCTGTTAGTACCCGACCTGAAAATGAGTTTATTAGGACTTTCCCAAAAATACAAGGACTTTATAGGAATTAGAAACCTTGCAAAGACTTGTCCCGGATTCCCTAAATACCTCATTTATGACAAAATCTATCAAAATAGGTAATAAATGGTTTCCTTAAAACCATGCAGAAACCCTAGCTTGAAAATCACGTCAGCCTGCATCCTTGGCCACGCGGCCAACCTTGCTGCGCGTCGATATTGGCCACGCGGCCACTCTTGTCACCGGCTTAAGTCATGGCCAGGCGGCCAACTTTGCTCTGGATGATCTCAGCCGTCAGATCTTCCCCTCAGTTTACTATATAAACCAATCCCATGCTATTGGTTTAGAGGTCCGATTTTGAGAGCTCTAAGTCCGAATTTTGGAGCTCTTAAACACAATTTTATCCCTAATTAAGCATTCAAACACTCAAGGAGATCAAGGTTTATTTCTTGCCAACATAGGTAAGTTTTCTAACTTTTTCTTCATGTTCTTGCATCATTTTTAATGTAGATCTTTTATATTCATGTTCTTACATGTTTATTCATAGTTTCTTCATATGTTTTGCATGTTCATTCATATGTTCATAATATGTTCTTCGCATGTTCTTCGTGTTCATAGATTAAAACCTTGTTTATGCTATATTTAGGGTTGTGATCTTCATAATTACATGTTATTTCATAGCCGATGATGATCTAGGGTTCATTAACCCAAGGATGATCTAGGAACTACTTCTAAACCCTAATCTTTAGGTAATTCCCCCCTCATTATGCATGATCCCGATTCTCCTGCCTATTCTAAATTCTCTGCGAACTACGCTGA
Source organism: Campanula takesimana (assembly GCA_026119855.1). Lineage (NCBI taxonomy): Eukaryota > Viridiplantae > Streptophyta > Magnoliopsida > Asterales > Campanulaceae > Campanula > Campanula takesimana. Next base: position 1,250,053 of record JAOWBW010000046.1, read on the forward strand.
CCTGAGCTTCTCACATTGAGAGGAATGTAGGCAATCTTCGGATCCAGTCTAAATCACTAACACACTACTAACACATTCATCATGATAGAAAGACCGATCATTCGGGCAATAGGAGTGATAACGTCCAATATTCTTCTCTTGTTGTAATTTGACCCCCGAACGAATTAAAGACACTTTTTTCAATGTTTTGGCTTTAATTAAAACGGCGTGGCGACTCTCATAATTTTAATGTCGTTAAGAATATTCCCTTTGTAAAAAAAATAATCACAAGATACTTCCCATGCGTCGCTTCATCGGAAAGGGGTATTCACAGTGGCGACTCTGCTGGGGACTGCTTTGAAACTTTTTCAAACTTAGTGGGTCTAACTTTCGTCACATCATGATGCTTGCCATGTTTACACATGCACACACCTGCCATGTTTACACGTGCACACACCTGCCATGTTTACACGTGCACACACCTGCCATGTTTACACGTGCACACACCTGCCATGTTTACATATACACACACCTGCCATAATTACACATGCACACACCTGCCATGTTTACACATGCACACACCTGCCATGTTTGCACATGCACACTTGCCATGTTTTCATGTGCCCCCTACAGTTAAGCCATGTTTACACATGCACCCGCGCACTCCGCCATGTTAATACTTGTACCTTGTACCTTGTACCATGTACTCTTGTTATCTTCGCTTTAGTATTAGGGTCAAACAAAACTCTGCTATGCTCCCTTATACATTATTCTCTCTCTCTCTCTCTCTTTCTCTCTCTCATGCATTGCATCGCATCATCCTAACATTAAAAACTTCTCTCTTTTCTCCCTAAAAAGAATTAGTTTCTTGCCTCACACTACCACTAGTCCATGTCAGCACTGCACAGGTCCCCATTACCCGGAGTATTCGATGTGCAGGAATTTGTGCGCTACTGTCACACTCTTTTCGAGTCACTTGTCTATTCCACTCACCGTATACGGTGGGAACCTTTTACCTAACCCGTGTCAACCCACACTAGTATAGGTAACACACCTAGGTTTTGACCGGTTGGTTTGGTTAGCTTTTTCTTAATAGTCAATTAACGTGCTGTCTATGTCGAGTCATCCCCAAGTCAATGATGAATCGAGATCTTTGAGAGAAAGTGCACAATAAAGTGATTTCCCTACAAGGGACGTGCCATGGTGAGATGAGTGTTTGTTGTCAAGATCTCCGCTCATCGTTAACTTGCGTAGGATGCAACATAGACATCACGTTAAATGCCTTTAAGGAAGGGTTACTCGTAGGATCCGATGGTTGGTGGAATCCGCTTGCCCTATAGGACCCTCGCCCAAATTGTCCGTTTGGGGGTGTGTAATGCAGGTGAAAAACGAGGGGTTTATAGACGTAGTGATGGCCTCCACTGATCGTAGTCTTCTAACTAGTTGCGAAAAAGGGGTATCCCTTCCAATCATTTAAGATGTAAATAATGTATGTTTTTGTAAATTAAAATATACTTTGCATAAGCCTTCCCCCTCTCCTAAAGCTTCATTGCCCTTCAACCTTTCAGCAAAGCAAGTTTGGATCCGTTCGGGTGGTCGAATACAACGTGAAGCTTCTACTCCGTACACGTTATCAGTCTCGTCATCAGCAATGTCGACTCCCGTTTCAGCTTCAGCCTCTGCTCCTCCTACTAGTGCCGCCGAACTCAACATCGAGACCACTCTCAATGGTATTCCCCCAAGCCTCCAGAATTTCCTCGCCGGTCTCGAAGCCAAGATCAAGAATCTCGAAGAAAGCAACAAGATGTTGGAAGACCAGAACCAACAGTTGAAGGGTCACATTCAACAAAAGGGAACTAAACTGGTGCCCGATGGTGAGAATTTCATGAAGAGGTCAATACCAACTGTCCCCCCAACACCAATGCCACTGCCTTCCCATTCCCAAGCTACCGCAATGTTCCACCTCCTTCTCTCTACACCCAACAAGGTTTCACTACCATGAGCAAGAACAAGGCTGTCTATGAACCTTCCCCCGAACTACTTGGTGGCTACCTCTCTGCTAGCAAACTACCCGCACCCTCGTTGCCTCTGAGTATTGGGATGGCTGCTGCTACTACTTCCACTACTCCTCCCGTCATTCTGTCAGAATCTATACCCGACATCTCCAATCACCCTGTGGTCACGGCCATGCAAGAGCAAATGCGCAAGTTGATCGAGACCGTGGATAAGCAAAGTGCACCGACTACCAAGACAATCAACCCTAGCCAAGTGGGGGCTCTCCCCAAGGATTTCAAGATGCCTAAAGTGGCAATGTTTCATGGTGACTCGTGTCCTAAGACTCATTTGGATAGTTATGTGTTAGCCATGAGGGCTCGTGACTGTACCAACGAACAAATGGCTCGCGTATTCCATAGCACTTTGGATGGTATAGCTCTGCGTTGGTTCTTGGGGCTAGAACCAAGCGAAAGGCTAACGTGGGATCAAATCAGTGCCATTTTCTGTGAGAAGTATCAAGCTAACTTGGATTGACATGTGAATCGAACCGACCTTGAGAACACTATGCAAAAGCCCGGCGAGGCTATTTATGATTTTTATAAGAGGTGGAATCATCGGTTGTGCGAGGTCCAATACCCACCAAAAGCGAAGGAACAGAAACAGATATTCTACAAATGTTTATTGCCTGAGATGAAAGCATCCATCGGCAATGGTTATTTCCCTGACTTGCGGGAAATGGTTGACGCCGGAGTAAGGTACGAAGCAGGGTTCACTGGGATTGTGCCGCCAAAGGAAAGTCCAAAGACCAACAACAACAACTCCTTCCGCTACAAGGCTCCTACTGCGCCTGCGCCTCCTAGGGGTGGAAAGGAGGTCATCGGCCAAGTGAATATGGTCCAGAAAGAGGTCCCGCTAGATGTCCAAGCCGTAACAAGGAATGGGGCTCCACAACAGAGGGAGCATTTTGACGATTTTGGTATGCCCATGGGGAAGGTCTTTGACGTGTTAGTCAAGAGAGGTCTTATCAAGCCTTTAGAGAATTACCAACCCGCCTACCCAAGAACTGATTTGGACGCCTCCAAGTTCTGCAAGTATCACAAGCACATCGGGCACACAACGGATAGTTGTATCCAACTGAAATGCGTAGTTCAAGGGTTGATCAATGACAAGAAGATTGAGAAGCCGAAGGGTCCTAATGTGGTGAATAACCCTCTTCCTAACAATGGGGGTGGGGTGAACATGGTGCAAACATGCGAGATCAGTATCCTATAGCTCATGGATGCCTTTGACAAGATAGGGCTCACTATGGTGGATATCTTCATGGCATTAGTGACGTTAGAAATCCTCGAACCATTATAAGGACACCTCCCCCGTCTTGGTTGCGATTTATCAAAGTTTTGCCACTACCACAAGTGCACCGGTCACACTACCGAAGAATGCTTTGAACTCAAGAAAGCCGTGCAAGAGCTCATCCACAAGGGAGTTGTCGAAGACCCTAGAGATTATGTAGCTATCAATGTACTCATGGTAGAACTTAGTGAGATCACTGATCCGGCCGAGCCTGTTGTGGCGGACTGTAATGAGATGGGTTGTATTTCAATGACTAATAATAAAGAACCTTCTTGCTACTTGTTGTCTTTAGAAGAACTAGTGAGTGAAGTCGAATCTCTAGAGGAAGAGAGTCCCAAACCCTCTCAACCTCTTTCTTGGGCCGAAATCTTCGAGGAGGCCGAAAAGACCGAAGTTTCGCCCCCTTGTCCTGACACGCCATTGTCTTTGGAGGAGCTACGTGCAGAAGTTTGTCTCCTTACGAGATCCAGTCAAGTGTACCAATCCGACCCAAAGGGTGCAAAGAAAATCTTTGGGAAGGAACCCGAGCAAGCCGACCTAGACAAAGAAGACCCTATCCTCACTCAACTCAAACAAACCCAAGCCCATATTTCACTATGGTCCCTACTCACCTCCTCCCTAGCCCATCGCCTCATGCTCGAGCAAAACCTTGCCGCCACCATGGTACCATCCACTATTACCCCGGAAGACATCACCCACATGATTGGTAATATCCACTATGGAAACTGTTGGGTTTCGTAGTAACATGCGCAGCGGAATTTAGCATTTAAAATTTTGAAACCCAAAGCCCATAGATCCGTTCATATGATTAAATCAAATACAATAACATGAATATAGGATAAAACTAACCCTTGATGACTATTAAATTTTCTCTTGGTCTTTGGTGGAGATTTGAAGACTTGATCACGATCACAAAGCTTGAACACGAACTTTAAAGATGATGATTTTCACCCTCTAGCGGTATCCACACTTCGAACGAATATCAAAGGAACTTCTTTGATCTTGGTTGCTAGACCAAATTGTGAAACACGTTTTCACAATGAATTTGAACTATATGGAATTTTCTCTCTTGTGTATTATTTTGTTCTTTGACCAAGGATGTCTTAGAACAAAGTAAAACCTCTCTCAAACTCTTTGGAGACTCACAAAAGGCTATCACTGAAGTTCTGGACGAACTCATCATTTTATACACAAGCAAGACCTATTCCAAATAGGAATCTTGTGTCAAAAGACATTCCAAATCGAATTAGGAAAGTGCCAGCCGACAGTACTGTGCGGCCGCCCAGAATACACTGTGCGGTCGCACATTTATCTGAAACAAACTGGTACAAATCTGAGCTAAGTGTACGGCCGCCCAGTCCACACTGTGCGGTCGTCCACTTCCCCAGAATGTCCAGAATTTCCAAAATTCCAATTTAGTCCTTTTAAAGATTCGTTCTATTGTGTGTGACCCTCTAGGATTATACTAAGTTGGCAATGGGTTCAAACATGAAACCATAAGATATGATTAGGTTCTAGCAAACCGTCATACCTACCCAAATAGTATAACTAGATACAAGTTCGCATTCCTTTAGAATATGTCATAATCCCTTTGTCCTCGACGTCATTGAACACAAGTCATGGTCAAACAGTCAACTTGTTTTGTTCAATAATTTCTCGATTCCGAATATGTTGATAATCCAAATGCCATTTATCCAATCAATTCATTTGAGTCCGGCCGAACATTTCATCAACACTATTCCTACGAGAGGCCTAAGCTTGACATCTCTCCGAAGAGGGACAAATCCATTTAGCTTATTATTCTTCCCTACGTGAATCCGATTATGCCAATCATACCCTTTATAACTTCCCGGTTAAAGGTAGCGTTTGAATATGTCAAACATAATGTTCATCAAGTGGAAGACTATAATAACTTCATGTCTAAGGATTCAAATGGCATAACTAATATGAGATATATGTTCGACATAGACCATGACATAAATCTCATACAGCGGGTCATGTCCAGTACCTTGTTCCAAACAAGTACCCATAAATCTAACATGATCATCGCATGATCATTTAGCCTTTATACTAGTGCTTAACAAGTACTAGGGACGGAGATTATTATAAGTAAACATGAACAATAATAATAATCAAAACATCTCTTTATTGATATGAAATAAATGATAACAATTACAACGTTTATTAAACGTGCCTAGGGCACCACTACCAACAATCTCCCACTTGCCCTAGGCCCAATCTCCCATGTATCTAATACCCATGGACCTAACAAGACCATCATGTTTAGCTTGTGGAAGTCCCTTTGTCAGCGGGTCCGCAACATTGTCATCAGTAGGTACTCTGCATATATTTACGTCTCCCCTATCAACGATCTCTCGAATGATATGAAAACGCCTAAGTATGTGTTTGGATTTCTGATGTGCTCTTGGTTCCTTTGCTTGAGCAATAGCACCATTATTGTCGCAATAAAGGTCTATTGGATTAGCAATACTAGGAACCACTTCAAGTTCAGTTATGAACTTCTTAATCCAAACAGCTTCCTTTGCAGCATCCGATGCAGCAATATACTCAGCTTCTGTTGTAGAATCAGCGGTTGTACTTTGCTTGGAACTCTTCCAGCTTACAGCTCCACCATTTAACATAAACATAAAACCCGATTGCGATCGGCTATCATCTTTGTCGGTTTGGAAGCTTGCATCCGTGTAAGCATTTACAACGAGATCATCTTCCATTCCTCCATAGACCAAAAACGAGTCTTTAGTTCTTCTCAAGTACTTAAGAATCGCTTTTAGAGCTATCCAGTGATTTTCGCCAGGGTCGGATTGGTATCTACTTGTCATGCTCAAAGCATAAGATACATCCGGCCTAGTACAAATCATGGCATACATGATGGACCCAATTGCCGAAGCATATGGAACATCATTTATTTTCTCACGCTCATCGTTTGTCTTAGGACATTGAGTCTTGCTTAGAGAAACTCCATGTAACACGGGCAAGGTGCCTCTCTTAGAATTTTCCATACGGAATCTTCTAATGAACTTGTCAATGTATGTACTTTGGCTTAAACCAAGTAGCCTCCTTGATCTATCTTTATAGATCTTAATGCCAAGAATATATGCGGCTTCACCCATATCTTTCATTGCGAAGCACTTTCCTAACCAAGTCTTCAAAGACTGAAGTGTAGGAATGTCGTTTCCAATGAGCAATATGTCATCCACATATAAAATAAGGAATAGCACTATGCTCCCACTAATCTTGTTGTATACACAAGGCTCATCTTCGTTCTTGATGAAACCAAACTCTTTGACCGATTCATCAAAACGGAGATTCCAACTCCTAGAAGCTTGCTTCAATCCATAGATGGATCTTTGCAATTTGCATACTTTAGAATCTTGTTCAAAACCTTCTGGTTGTGTCATATACGCATCCTCTTGGAGTTTTCCATTCAGGAAAGCGGTTTTGACGTCCATTTGCCATATTTCATAGTCATGATATGCGGCAATGGCAAGCAAAATTCTTATAGACTTGATCATTGCTACGGGTGAAAAGGTCTCATCATAGTCAATACCATGAACTTGCCTATAACCTTTCGCTACAAGTCTAGCTTTGTAAGTATGCACCTTCCCATCCATGTCAGTCTTCTTCTTGAAGACCCATTTGCATCCTATGGTTTTTACACCTTCGGGTGCATCAATCAAATTCCAAACTTGATTGTCTTGCATGGATTGCAATTCGGATTCCATGGCTCCAAGCCACTTGTCCGAATCAGGAGAAGACATCGCCTCTTGGTAGGTTGACGGTTCATCATTCTCAATGATTTCTACCTCATTACTATCCGTTACGAGAAATCCATATCTCTCGGGCTCGGATCGTAACCTACTAGATCTGCGAGTTGCTTGTGTATTTTGAACAGGTTCCACAACTCCTTGTGGTTTTGTTCTTGTTCCACTATTGGTTCAATGTTATTTTCTGGGTCTCGAATTTCTTCAATATTTATTTTACTCCCACTGATTTCTTTGGAGAGAAACTCTTTCTCTAGAAAGACACCAGTTCGGGCAACAAACACTTTGTTGTCCTCACGGTTGTAAAAGTAATATCCTGTAGTTTCCTTAGGATATCCCACGAAAATACATTTATCAGATTTGTGTGCAAGTTTGTCTGAGACAAGTCTTTTGACAAAAGCTTCACAACCCCAAATCTTCATGAAAGATAGACAAGGCTTCTTTCCGCTCCACATCTCATTTGGAGTCTTTTGAACCGATTTAGTTGGAACACGATTTAGTGTGAAAGTAGCGGTTTCTAGGGCGTAACCCCAAAAGGATATTGGAAGATCAACTTGACTCATCATTGATCGAACCATGTCTAACAAGGTCCGATTCCTCCTCTCGGATACACCATTCCATTGTGGTGTTCCAGGTGGAGTCAATTGTGAAACTATTCCACATTTCTTTAGATGATCATCAAATTCTTGACTTAAGTATTCTCCACCTCGATCTGATCGAAGTGCTTTTATACTTTTGCCTAGTTGTTTTTCTACTTCATTTTGAAATATTCTAAATATCTCAAATGCTTCACTTTTATGTTTCATTAGGTAAACATACCCAAATCTACTATAATCATCAGTGAAGGTTATGAAGTATTGAAATCCTCCCCTAGCATTGCTACTTAATGGTCCGCATACATCGGAATGTATCAACCCCAATAAGTCGCTTTCCCTTTCACCCAACATGGTAAAAGGTGTCTTAGTCATTTTTCCAAAAAGACACGACTCACAAGTATCATATGACTCGAGGTCACATGAACCTAAAAGTCCGTCCCCATGGAGTTTTGAGATACGCTTCTCATTAATATGACCAAAACGGCAATGCCATAAATAGGTATGATTTACATCATTAGGTTTAGATTTCTTATTTACATGATAGACATTGTCATTATTTTCATTCTTGACATCCAAGATATAAAGACCATTAAATGAATTAGCAATACCATAAAGCACATCATTTAAATAAATAGAAAATTTCTTATTCTCAATAAGAAACTTAAAACCTTCATTATCCAAACAAGAAATTGAAATAATATTTCTGCTTAAATCCGGAACATAATAACAATTGTTCAAAACAAGAATTAATCCGGAAGGTAAAGTGACTTCATAAGTCCCTACGGCTAATGCAACAACTCTTGCTCCATTCCCCACACGTAGATCTACTTCACCTTCTTTAAGCAGTCTCCTATTCTTTAGTCCCTGCACATTTAGACAAATGTGAGAACCACATCTGGTATCCAATACCCAAGAATCAGTGGTAGAAAGGAGAATATCTATCATATAGATACCTGAAGTCGACGCAGCCTTGCTGCTCTTCTTCTTCTTTTGCTCTTCCAAGAAAGCCTTGCAATTACGTTTCCAATGACCAATTTCTTGACAATGGAAACAGATTGCATCCTTTTGTGAATCGGGTTTTGCCTCAGAAGCCTTGGCAACCTTTGCCTTGCTTATTTTGGGTTTGATAACTTTCTTACCATTTCCTTTGGCATTAGCCTTCTTCCCATCATGAACCAAGGGCACGGGAGAACCTTTCTCCACAATTTTCATCTCTGCAGTTTTGAGCATCCCATGCAACTCAGAGAGATTCTTATCCATTCCATGCATGTTATAATTCATTACAAACTGATTATAACTTTTAGGCAATGAATTAAGAATGAGATCCGTGGCTAGCTCCAATGGGATTGGACAGCCAAGTTTCTCAAGGTGCTCTACATAACCTTTCATTTTAAGAAAGTGAGGACTCACTTGTTGCCCTTCATTCATTTTACAAGTAGTGAATGCAACAATGGTCTTGTACCTCTCTTGCCTGGCTTGCTCTTGAAACATAGTTCTCAACTCCACGCCTATCTCATAGGCTTCCAAATGTTCCAAACTTTGTTGGAGTTTTGAACACATAGCAGCAAGCATGAGACAACTTACATCTCTAGAATCATTACGATGTTTCTTGTAATTGTCTCTTTCTACCCTAGGGGCAGTAGGCGGTGGTTCAGCAGGGAGAGGCCCATCGAGAATGTACAACTTATCTTCTTGCCTAAGAACGATTCTTATGCAACGGATCCAATCCATAAAGTTAGTACCATTCTCTTCGAGCTTATCCTTCTCAAGGATCGATCGCAACGACATTGATTGAGTGTTATTAGTCATTATCTACAAATATGCAAAATTTCCAAAATTTAATAAGTACCAATTTTTCATTAAAGAAATAAATAATGTATTTTTTTTAAATGAAAATACTCCCATTAAATTATATAACCTTCATATACATCCAATGAATAATATAATTTAATTGGGCTAAGATCCAACTTTAATTTAACTTTTGAGTCCACGGAGGCGGACCGCTCAAAACTAAATTAATTTGGTAGACAATCATGTCAATCATATCCCATATGATTCTTAGATCCTTTTATGAGATTCTTTGAGAAATCCAATTTCAAAAAGCATGTTTAATCTCATCTTTTGCCTAGGCCCAAAACTGTTTTGACGCCTAATTAAGTCCAACCATTTTAAACGCATAGGAACCATTCAATTTAATGCACCTTGCGGAGGCAAGCCCACATTAAATTAATGAACCTCATCTTGCTCATACATGAATAAGATTAATGCACCTCACGGAGGCGAACCCACATCAAGATTACCCATGCATAAACAAGTGTTTTAATCATGGCATGGCAAAGAAGGACTTAAAACTTTATTTGAAGGTTCATCACATATAGCATATAACACATTTATGAGCACATAATATAAACATGTTACACATCAAGTTTAGCCACTAAATTAATCTCCATTAATTTAAGCATGATATTTATGTGTCATTGGTTTCTCTATAATTATGAGGATGAGACTATTTCAACTTTGGTTATTATCTCCAAATCAAGACAACAAGAAGTGCGGTCGAACTAAGCCATTAGGCAACCACAATCCCGCACTAATTCAAGAAACCAAGAAAGTAGTCCATGTGGCCGAAACTAAGCAATAGATGGTCTCGGTGAACGTAGGCCAATTACATTCACAATTCCACATGGATCTCCAATCATTGAATCAAGAACTTTGTTTCTCAATTTTAGCAATTATGAACTCTTCATAATTCTAACTTCGTTTTATCTTTGAAACTTTGATTGCGATCAAGTTTGGGAAACACAATCTCGATGAACGCAGATTAGCCATCCAAACCTTGAACCAATCTTAGAATCACAAGACTAAAACAAATAGGAAAATCAAACCCCAAAATCCACACACAAACCAACTACCCAAAACCCATTCCAGATCAGCAAGTCTGGACTGGTTCTGTTACTGGTTTTGTTGAATTTTTCGAAAAATTCCAGATTCTGTTTTTGACCAAAATCAGACCTTCTGATCCCTTTGTGCGGCCGCCCAAAAAGATCTGTGCGGTCGCCCAAAAAATGTGCGGCCGCCCAGAATATTCTGTGCGGTCGCCCATGGCCATCAGAAGGTGCAGAATTTTCAAGTTCGAAAATTTTGTCTCAAAATCGTTTTTCCCCGATTATTAAAACTTTGATCCAATCAAAAATTAATAATCAACAATTCTGAATCCATCATAATTTATTTATTGCGATTGAATCGTGCGATTAAAGTTGCAAAACAATAAACCACATAAAATCACATAACAAATAAACGTCATATATTCCAATAATCACATCATGCTAGGCACATAAACAATTTATATACACATAACATGATCTAGGTATTGAAATAATCAACATGAACGGGGCTTGATACCACTGTTGGGTTTCGTAGTAACATGCGCAGCGGAATTTAGCATTTAAAATTTTGAAACCCAAAGCCCATAGATCCGTTCATATGATTAAATCAAATACAATAACATGAATATAGGATAAAACTAACCCTTGATGGCTATTAAATTTTCTCTTGGTCTTTGGTGGAGATTTGAAGACTTGATCACGATCACAAAGCTTGAACACGAACTTTGAAGATGATGATTTTCACCCTCTAGCGGTATCCACACTTCGAACGAATATCAAAGGAACTTCTTTGATCTTGGTTGCTAGACCAAATTGTGAAACACGTTTTCACAATGAATTTGAACTATATGGAATTTTCTCTCTTGTGTATTATTTTGTTCTTTGACCAAGGATGTCTTAGAACAAAGTAAAACCTCTCTCAAACTCTTTGGAGACTCACAAAAGGCTATCACTGAAGTTCTGGCCGAACTCATCCTTTTATACACAAGCAAGACCTATTCCAAATAGGAATCTTGTGTCAAAAGACATTCCAAATCGAATTAGGAAAGTGCCAGCCGACAGTACTGTGCGGCCGCCCAGAATACACTGTGCGGTCGCACATTTATCTGAAACAAACTGGTACAAATCTGAGCTAAGTGTGCGGCCGCCCAGTCCACACTGTGCGGTCGTCCACTTCCCCAGAATGTCCAGAATTTCCAAAATTCCAATTTAGTCCTTTTAAAGATTCGTTCTATTGTGTGTGACCCTCTAGGATTATACTAAGTTGGCAATGGGTTCAAACATGAAACCATAAGATATGATTAGGTTCTAGCAAACCGTCATACCTACCCAAATAGTATAACTAGATACAAGTTCGCATTCCTTTAGAATATGTCATAATCCCTTTGTCCTCGACGTCATTGAACACAAGTCATGGTCAAACAGTCAACTTGTTTTGTTCAATAATTTCTCGATTCCGAATATGTTGATAATCCAAATGCCATTTATCCAATCAATTCATTTGAGTCCGGCCGAACATTTCATCAACACTATTCCTACGAGAGGCCTAAGCTTGACATCTCTCCGAAGAGGGACAAATCCATTTAGCTTATTATTCTTCCCTACGTGAATCCGATTATGCCAATCATACCCTTTATAACTTCCCGGTTAAAGGTAGCGTTTGAATATGTCAAACATAATGTTCATCAAGTGGAAGACTATAATAACTTCATGTCTAAGGATTCAAATGGCATAACTAATATGAGATATATGTTCGACATAGACCATGACATAAATCTCATACAGCGGGTCATGTCCAGTACCTTGTTCCAAACAAGTACCCATAAATCTAACATGATCATCGCATGATCATTTAGCCTTTATACTAGTGCTTAACAAGTACTAGGGACGGAGATTATTATAAGTAAACATGAACAATAATAATAATCAAAACATCTCTTTATTGATATGAAATAAATGATAACAATTACAACGTTTATTAAACGTGCCTAGGGCACCACTACCAACAGAAACATCATCACTTTCTCGGAGCTAGACAAGCCAGTGTTCGGAGTTGATCATAATGAGCCTTTATACATCACTGTCGAGGTAAATGGCAAGAAAATTCCCCGTGTATTCATTGATAATGGTTCTGCTATTAATATCCTGCCTTCAACGATGATGGATGTGGTTGGCGTTCATGGTGTTGATTTACGCCCATCCAAGCAAACCATCAAAGCTTATGACTCTACATGCCGTGCCGTGATAGGCGAAGCCACCTTGCCCATTACCATCGGAACAAAGATCCTACCAACCGACTTCCACGTCATAGACATCCCCGCAACCTTCTCACTCCTCCTTGGCCGGCCATGGTTACATCAGTCGGGCGCTGTCCCATCTTCCATGCACCAATGTGTGAAGTTTCAATCTAGTAATGAAGTGACCATCATCTATAACGATCTCATAACTGCCCAAGGGACGGACACCAAGGGCGTTCCTGTCTTACAGATTCAGCATGGGGAAGAGAGCCGACTCTTCAATGGCTTCGAAATAGTCGCTCAAGCACAGATCTACACCATCGACCTCACCAAAACAACGGATAAAGTGGCACCTGTTGTCAAGATACTGCGTAATATGGGCTTCATACCGGGGCTGGGGCTAGGTAAGAATTTGCAAGGTCCCACAAGTCTGGTTAGAGAGATTGATCACCGAGGATTGTTCGGTCTTGGATAAACCCTTACTCCTGAGGACAAGATGGAGAAACAAAGGATGGATTTGCTTAAAAAGATGAAGCTTCCCTACAAAAAGCCTGAAATGCGGCCATACCGCCTGTCCCTGAATAGCTACATTGTCAGGGAAGGCGAGGAGTTTTCGTGTTTTGAGTTCGCCGAGCCATGGATTGACCACACCGGGAAGTTGCAGAAAGGGTTCGAGATTTTCAGAGATGTGGAATTCGATCGGTCCAACATGAAGCTGACTTACATGGAATATGACAAAGCCACGGGCAGAGTTAGAACCATCAGGCATGAGTACTCCACCAAGGTCGCAGATGACTTGGCAGATCGACTTGAAGCTGCAACCCTTGACAAGCCAGCAATAGAAGCCGCAGAAACTCCGAGTTTGACTGAGACGTGGGACGACCAATATCTGCTTCAACATCTGGGTAATCTGGGGCTGCACGAAGACATGGTTGCCGTCATTGGAGACGATTCTGAAGGTGAGGTGGACCCAAGGACATTGGTGGTGCCCATGGGGGACAAGCTCAAGAATTGGTTCATCATTGGGGGACCTATAGCTACTCCGGAATTTATGGTGGGGACATTGGGGCTTACTCCTTCTCCTGTCGCCACTCCTGCAGCATCTCCTGTCACTCACTCAAAATCCCCGTCCCCAGAGTCTAATGTTTTACATTTTGAATTTGAGTCTTCCTCTAAGTCTGACGACCTTACGTCCGAAGACTATGATCTTGTTGCAAACGCTATATTTCCTTTTGCTATGAATGAAACCCTCGACCTTTCCGAGTATCCCTCCATAGTCACTCTTTTAACTGATAAATTGGCTAATAATCAAACTAATGATATACACTTAGTTAATAATGATTTATTAGAAGAGGCGGACACAGACACATTAAATGATGAATACATTAAAGAAATTTCAGAACAGGTTATTAATCAAAAAGAATCTCGAGCCCAAGCTGCCGATGAGGTGTTAACGTGCGTGAATTTGGGAACCGAAGCCAAGCCTAAGGAAACGCAGATTGGAAGCTTCTTCAGCGGAGCCGAAAAGGAAGCACTGATTGAGCTACTCAAAGAATATGTGGATGTGTTCCCATGATCTTATAAAGACATGCCGGGGCTCGACAACTCGATCGTAGAACACAGAATCCCGACAGCACCAGCCGCTAAGCCAGTCAAACAGAAGCTGCGCCGCATTAAGCCGGAATGGTCTTTGCAAGTGAAGGAAGAGATTGAGAAGCTACTCCGTGTGGGTTTCATCAGGGTGATCGAGTATCCAACTTGGTTATCAAATCTGGTGACTGTCAAGAAATCCAACGGTAAAGTCAGAGTATGTGTGGATTTTCGGGATCTCAACAAAGCTACGCCGAAGGATGACTTCCCCTTGCCAAATATCGACATGTTGGTGGACGCGACCGCCCATTATGAGGTCAAGTCGTTCGTTGATGGGTTTGCCGGCTATAACCAGATCAAGATGGCCGAGGAGGACCAAGAGAAAACAGCTTTCACCACCCCATGGGGAACTTTTTGTTATACTGTCATGCCGTTTGGGCTAAGGAACGCTGGGGCTACCTACCAACGGGCAGTTACGACTTTATTCCACGATATGATCCGCAAGGAGATTGAGGTGTACGTGGATGACATGATTATACATTCAAAAGGGTCTGATGGCCAACACTTGATAGATCTCAGAAAATTCTTCAACAGGTTGAGAGAGCACGCCATGCGTTTGAACCCGGTGAAGTGCACCTTTGGAGTTCGCAGAGGTAAAGTATTGGGTTACATGGTCACCGAGAATGGGATCAAAGCCGACCCAAGGAAGATTCAAGACATCCTGGAGATGAAGCCGCCCCGTACCGAGACGGAGATAAAAGGATTCATAGGACGCCTGCAATACATCAGTCGGTTTATCAATCAGCTGACCACCATCTGCGAACCAATTTTCAAACTAATGAAGAAAACAGCCAGTGTGGAGTGGGATTATGACTGCCAGATAGCCTTCCAGAGGATCAAACAGTATTTGGTGAATACCCCAATCCTGCGCCCGCCGCATAAGGAGAAGCCGTTGCTACTAAACTTAACTGTGACAGACACCGCCGTCGGAGCCATGTTAGCGCAAGAAGCCAAAGATTCCCGGATTGAGAATGCAGTGTACTTTGTCAGTCGAAAGTTATAAGGTAGCGAGCTCAATTACTCCGCGCTCGAGAAGACCTGCGTAGGCCTAGTATGGGTGGTGACGAAGCTCAAGCACTACATGGTATCCCATCCGATCTTACTAGTCTCAAAAATGGATCCTATCAAGTACCTGTTTGATAAACCCTCCCTTTCTATGAGACTCGCTAAATGGTCAGTGTTCTTGGGAGAGTTCGACATTACTTATATACCGAGGAAGGCAATCAAGGGGAGGGCAATGGCCGATCAGCTCGCAGACTCTCCAAGCACCGAGACAAGAGGACCCGACCCCGAGTTCCCGGACGATGACATTTTCGCAATTGAGCTCGCAGAAAGGTGGCAATTATTCTTTGACGGAGCTGCAAACAAACGAGGGAATGGAGTCGGACTCCTACTTATTGATCCCAAAGATGAGCACACTCCCATAGCCATCAAGCTGAACTTTTCGACAACCAACAACGCCGCCGAGTATGAGGCATGTATAGCCGGATTGGAGGCTGCCCTAGAACACAACGTGAAAGAGTTAGAAGTATACGGGGACTCTGCTTTGATTATTAACCAAACGGCGAAGAAATGGAAAACTATTGATCCTTGCCTGCAGCGGTACCAAGGTTACATTGACGAGTTGATAGCACAGTTCAAAGAGGTTACCTTCCATTTCCTGCCGCGAGACAGAAATAGGTTCGCGGATGCTCTAGCTACGTTGGCCTCCTTATTTGAAATTCCAGAAGGAAGGTCCGTGAAACCATTCAGGTTGGACGAAGGGAGAACCCCGCCTATTGCTGTGAAATCCGGATCGATGCAGAGGTAAACGGAGATCAATGGTACGCCCAAATCTACAAGTTCCTTAAGCACGGAGAGATGTCCTTTGACGGAGATGTGAAGGCCAAGAGTCTGCAAGCACTCAAAAGGTTGGCGGGGCAGTTTGTGCTGTTAGACGATACTTTGTACAAGAGGCATTACGACGGTCTGTTGCTCTTATGTGTCAACAACAAGAGAGCTGACGCAATAATGGAAGAAGTGCACAACGGTTGTGCGGAACATGAATGCAAGGATGCTTAGACAGAAGATCACTCGCCTGGGTTATTATTGGATTACCATGGAGACGGACTGTATTCAATGGGTTCGACGGTATCACAAGTGCCAAGTATGCTCCAACCTCAACCACATCCCCCCACACGAGTTGTATAGTTCCACTACGCCTTGGCCATTCGCCACGTGGGGTATAGACATCATTGGGAAGATCTCGTCGGCCGGTAGTAACGGTCATGAATTCGTCCTCGTCGCGGTCGACTACTTCACAAAGTGGGTCGAAGCTCAGTCATACAAGGTGCTGAATTCCAAGAAGGTGGCGCAGTTTATCAAAGAGAACATTATGTGTCGGTATGGGGTCCCTAACCTCATTATATCAGATAATGGCAGTCATTTCGAAGCTGAGTGTGCTCGCTTGCTCGCAGAATTCAAGGTCGAACGAAAGAAATCTTCCCCGTACTATCCACAGACTAACGGCGCGGTTGAGGCGGCCAACAAGACGATAGAGCAGATAATTCACAAAATGGCTTTGCAGGGGCGGGATTGGCCCGAGAAGTTACCATTAGCACTTTGAGGGTACAGAACGTCAGTCCGCCCCGCTACTGGAGAAACCCTTTACGCTTTGACATACGGCATGGAGGCAGTACTCCCTATTGAGTTGGAGGTGCCATCTTTGAGGATCTTGCTCGAGAACCAAGTAAATGAGGTAGAATGGCTTCGTAGTCGCTATGATCAGTTGGCAACGCTTGATGAACGCAGATTGAAGGCCATGGAACACATCCGGGCATATCAAAGGAGAACGACGAAAGCCTTCAATAAAAAGGTCAAGCCTGTCGACATAAAGGAAGGAGACTTGGTGCTCAAAGCACGCTTGCCCAACAAGTTCAACCCCCTCGGGAAATGGGCCCCTACTTGGGTAGGGCCGTTTGTAGTACAGAAGATCTTCTCCGGAGGAGCGGTCAGAATGGCAGATTTGGATGGCAACCCGTTCAAGGAACCAGTCAACCTCAGCAAGCTCAGACGCTACTACGACTAGTACAACCCCTTCTCAAAAAAAAAAATGTTTACTACGCAAAAAGAAGCCCGATAGACTGAAAACCTGCAAAGGGCGGTCTATGCAAAATAAGGGTGCGTACAAAGCTCGCTAGATCGAAAACCCGCAAGGGCGGTCTAGGCAAAAGTTAGAGCATTCCCCCTTCTATCTTCCCTTTCTCTAAAATCATTCTAGTCCGACTGGAGTGAACTACGGTGACCTGAGCCCCTTAGTCCTATTTGTAAAAGGGGAATGTAGGCAGCCTTTCAAAAGGTGCGGTCTAAAAAACAAATAAACATCCAAATCCTATCACAAAGCAATAAAGGTAGAAGTTGTGTTTTCCGAAAGCAAAACTTTTATTTCCATAGTCATTGCATGTTAACACTTATTTGATGAGTCTAAGCTTGACATACTTTTTGAATAAATAACCTATTCTGAAATTGAAACTAAAACAAAAGTAAACTAAATTAAAACAATGTGTTTGCAACGACTATGGAAGGATCCTCGGAATTACTCTTTAGTGCCACTCGTGCCTTCGGTCTCTTTCTTCTTGCTTTGACCACGGCGAATCTTTTTCTTGTTAGGGTTCTCGCAAAACCTCCTCTCAAATTAACTAACCCCTTTAGCTTTGACACTAGGAGTCTCCCCATCCTTTATCTTCCTTGAAGTCCCCGCTCCATCTCCACTAGCCATGCTCTTGCTCCTCTTCCTCTCATAGGCCATCATCTCCTTCATCCTCAATGAACAACTAGGAGCACAGGATGCCAAAATAGTGCCCCTTAGGGTCTCTAGAGTCTGCTCCGCTTGCCCAAGTCTCTCCATAAACCAATCCAAATACTCTCGTGATAGGTAGGTGTGGTTGGAGCGTGTGATGAGAGTCCTATGGCTAAAACCGGCCTCGCCCCACATTTGAGAAAGGAGAACCGAAGCGCTATCATCCAAATGAAGTATGCCAAAAGGAGAACGGGTCCTCTCCTCATCCCAACCCTCGGGGATGGTTTGCACTAGACCATATTGACGGAGTACTCTAGCGGGGTCGTAAAAAGTGGTCCCAGAAAATGACGGAACTTTAATCATGTGCAGTCCTACTTGCTTCTCCCTCACAGAATTAATGTGCCAATGGGGCACCACCCACTTGATGTCATCGGTCACCATCTCTGCCAAGTACCTTTCCCAACCCTTGAGAGTCATGCCCTCGAACCTCTCCTCCATACCTCTAATACGGTGCATCCATGGGGCCACCGCCGAAGAAACCGCTGGCTTGTTCACTCGGAGCCTTTCTTGCAACCACATAGTCAAAAGTCTATCACTGCCGCACGGCATCCCGCCATAAACCGCAAGATGAGGAATCCCACAAATGATCTCCCCAAGGATGGCCGGTACAATGTCATGTCCCAAACGAGCCGCATTCACCATGGTCAAACATCCCTCACTAGCACATCCGACTTCGGAAGGGAAAAGATTAGAAGCAAATAAACACAAGGCAAGATGGTCCAAAGAACGGTCTGAGGTCACATCCGTGTGCATGAAGTTCCTTGGCATCCAAGAAAGGTCGACGTAGCCACCTCTAACATACTTACCAATGTCATCTGCGGGCACACCAAAGGTTATCAACTTGTCATGCAAAGAAATAAGATCAAAGGGAAATGCAAGTGTACCCTTCCCTTCACAACCGCAAAGCGCCTTAATGTCTTCATAAGTGGGTACCATCTCATTAAAAGAAAAGTTGAAAACATGAAGAGTGTTGTTCCAAAACTTCCCACAAGCTTGCAAGAGGTTAGTGTTGGAGTTCATGTGCAAGAATGACCAAAGACACTTGATCCCATAGCGCTTCTCAAACTTCCTACGACAAGGACCGGATATCTTGGCAACCCACTTCTCCAAAGATGTTATGAAAGCTCCTTTTTCAAGTCTAGAAAGCCTTGCATTGTGATCCATGGCAAAAGAAGAGCAAGTTGATGATTGGAACTCAAAATTGACCAAAAGAGCTGCTGTTACGAAGTTGAATAGGACACAAACTCCCATTAAATACTACACAACCTCCGATTCTTGCCACGAAAAGGAAAACCGGAGGCGACGCAGGACTTGGCCACGCGGCCACATATGCTCTTGGCTACGCGGCCGATGTTGTCCTTGGCTAGGCGGCCAACTTCGTCCTAGGCCACGCGGCCACTATTGCCCCCATGCAGAAAATTCGAAGATTGATGCTCCCACTCCGCAATGGATCCATGCAAGCAACGTACCCTTCCTCATGGCTCATGCATTGTATAAAATTAGGCACATTGTAAAGTAATTAGTTTGTAAAAATAGGTTATCACAAATCATTTTCATTTTAGTACATAATACATTTGCATACATATTAAATATTTGTCCAGTACATATTTGCTTCTACTAACTAACAGTGTAGGAAATAAAGATGGAAAGATGGGCCCCGCCTAATCAGAATCCTCCTCCGTGGTGTCTCCACGCCGCGCTAAAGCTCGAGAGCTACCGGCACCCGAACTCCGACCCCGGACCGCTCGACCACCAGTGTGAGAAGAGCCCGCACCATTCGGAGACCGTTCCCGACGCTGGGGTGACGCAACGTCGTCCCTCTGACAAGTACATGAATGGTACGCCTCCCTTAGTAAGCCCATCAACACGTTCTCCCGCCGGGCTGAACGGATATATGCCTCCCGAGTCACCTGAAAGGGAAACCAAGGCAATGATTATAATGCAGAAAGAAATAAGTGTGTGCAAACATGACAAATATAAAGCACAAATCTGTACCCCAGCGTCGGGCGGAGGAATGAATGTCTCCTCAACAAGATCTGCATCAGTCGGCTCCAAGCTCAGCTCTACCTCCCGGCCACCCCTCATCACTCTCACGCTACTCGAGCGAAGGGGCATGTCAACCAAAGGCCGACTCCGACCAACATACCGGGCCGAGCTCGATCCCTCTCCCGATAGCATCCTAGCCCGAACCTGAGGGCTGATCAACCGAGTCCGCACATAGCCGGCGTAGTCGTCACTCCCTCTATAATGCTCTGCCGGAGTGGGAGCCAAGAAAGTCGCCAACCTCGCGGGACGGAGCATATCCCGAGGAGGGTCATAAGGAGCCCACGGTAACGCACCAGCCCTGTGCTGACGAACCACCCTCTCTCCGAGATACATGGCCTCCCCGGTGAGACCCACAAGCAAAACCCTAGAAGCGGTCAACTCCACTACATAGGGACCCACCGAAGCCTCATTGGCCGGACTCGATAGGTAAAATCTATCCCCGACAGGCTCAGACATCGCGAACACCCTCCTCAGATCAGCAGCATCCACCGTCTTCCTATCCCGGTTTCTGCGGGGAGGAGCCCTGTTGCCCTTGCACCAGTACGACATGATGGGAACAACCTTGTTGGCACTCATCACCAACTGAAAAGGGGCGACGCCGAAGATCTCGTACACCCAAGCCTGTGCATACAATGAAAGAGACATTTCAGACCAAAAGATAGAATAGAAATCTCAACAATGTGAAAAAGAAGGGTAGTCAAGAGCATACCTCAAAGGCGAACTGAAACCCGTCAAAGGCCGACGAGCTAGCCCTCGAGCAATGGTCCAATGCCCGATAAATCTCAGCCAAACCAGCTCCACCCCAAGAAATCTCACCGACTTGGTCGAAGTCCACCAAAGCCCCTAGTAGTGAGTACCTACAGACAGTAGCCCCACTGGGAAACAAGATCTCTGAAAAGCTGTACCATAAGAACAGCTAGACCAAACAATCCAAATCATACTCCCCCTACCAAAGGCTTCAATAGCCACCTCCACCAAACGGTTCACCTTCCCGGCCTCCACTCCATAACACTTGACACCTCCTCCCAGATCAGTGTCAACTCCCAACAGAGCCTGTCTATAGTCCCGCCGCTCCGCCAAGCTCTCATCAAAAGGTAAAGGGGTAGCAGTAAACCTCAACCCCGTGATAGCCGCGAAATCTGTCGGCGTGATGGTAATCTCTCCCCAACTAAAGTGGAAGGTATGGGTGGTGTCCCACCAGAACTCCCTGCACACCTCTATCACCGCCGCCACCTTCAGGGTGCCCCCAACCATGCGGACACTGTCAAAGAATGGGCCAAACCCCATAGCCTCGATCCGAGCACGCAAACCGCCCGGTCCCTCCGGCAGAGACGCCCACAGTTTGTCCACAGTCACTGTGGACCCACGAGCCTTGATCCTCTACAGGTAAACACAGCACAGGTATGTTACACTCTTAGCAATTTACATTTCTAGTAATCTACATTTCTAGTAAATTACGATTCTGGCGATATATATATATTGTGTACAAAAATGCGAAAAAATGTGAAAGCGAGAGGAGCGAAAATTTGAAATTTACCTCTCGTGTCTCCGGAAGGCCCATCGACCAGTGACGCTCTGAGTCGATGTAGAAATCGTAGTCTTGATCAAATGTTGACCGGAGAACCATCGCGGAAGTTCCGAGTCGCCGCTCGTGGTCTCAAACCGCCCCGTGGAATCAAGGGCGCCGCTTCAAAACCCGCTCCTGGGTCAACCCCTACATTTCCCTCGCCCTGAGTATCACCGTGCCCCTCTCCTTGTTGCTCTTGTTGTGGAAGCATATACCCACCTTGGCCTGGAAAATCCCTAAATAATGCCTCATTGATCCAATCTGCCATAGCTTCAAGAAATATGTGAAATGAAGACTTCAAATTATCAAAATCCAAGCTTTTTCTCTCTAAAACTCAATTTTCTCTCTCTAACTCGTCAACAATGGAGGAAGGAAGAAGAAGAAAGAAGAAAAGAAGGAGAAGAGGGAGGGTTTCTGGTGATGTGACCAAGGAGTCAGCCCGACGGCGACCTTAGCCACGCGGCCACCTATGCCCTCGCTATCCCAGCCGTCGGATCAGCGATCCGCGTGAAGGAGATCTGACCACTCAGCGTTCTTGGCCACGCGGCCACTATTGCCATTCAGTAACTTTGGCCACGCGGCCAACCTTGTCCCTTCAGATAAAATTCCATTTTTGCCCTTCATCTTTTCCCTTTAATTCATTTTAGGTGCCCTTAGCACTACTTTGACTGATATTCATTACCTGTGGGTACGAAAAGCCCCTTAAAATTTCCATTCTTCACCAAATATTTGCTTAGGATTCGTATGATTGCAGAGACTTCGGCGCCTCTATGTCATACGCATCCTAGATCGATCGTGATTGGCAGAGACCCGGGCGTTTCTAATTACGAGAAATCCAGCATCTATTATTTTAACGCGATCGGCAGAACTCAGGCGTTTCTGATTGAGTTTAAAATTTCCAAACATTGGCTTAGGGTTCGTATAATTACAGAGACTTCGGCGCCTCTATGTCATATGCACCTTAGATCGATCGTGATTGGCAGAAACCCTGGCGTTTCTAATTGCGAGAGATCCAGCATTTACTATTTTAGCACGATCGGCAGGAACCCTGGCGATCCTGATTGCGTTTACCATTCCATCTTGGGATTATTTAGACGACGTAGTCTTTATTTTTCCCAAATAACTTCATTGCTTACGATGTTCGTTCTTCATACAAGATAGTATCTGTAGGATTGTTATCCCCAGCAGGAGTCTGATGTCTCGTTTCCCTAACGAATGTTCAGTCTTCATACAGGATAGGGTACGTAGGTTTATTATCCAGAGCAGAAGTTCGATGTCTCGTCTTTCCCCAATAGCTCTGAACTACGACCGGCTTGATTCCTCTGAGGATACGTAGGAAACCTGAAAAGGTTCAGCCACCCGACCGACGCGGTCATCTCTCATCCCCAGCAGGTGCATTTTCCCCAGCAGAGGACGTTGATCCCCATCAGAGGACAGTCCTTCCCAATTTCCCATCAGATTTGAACTACGTTTGGCTTGATTCCCCCGCGGATACGTAGGTCGCCTGTCAAGGTTCAGCCGTTCCCTTACCTTTCATCTGTTTTGAAACTCATGTTTCAGACGGATCCTTCTTTTATCGTCGACCCCACATTGCCTTGCAAGAAGCGTCGCCGAGGGGCTACTATTAGTACCCGACCTGAAAATGAGTTTATTAGGACTTTCCCAAAAATACAAGGACTTTATAGGAATTAGAAACCTTGCAAAGACTTGTCCCGGATTCCCTAAATACCTCATTTATGACAAAATCTATTAAAATAGGTAATAAATGGTTTCCTTAAAACCATGCAGAAACCCTAGCTTGAAAATCACGTCAGCCTGCATCCTTGGCCACGCGGCCAACCTTGCTGCGCATCGATATTGGCCACGCGGCCACTCTTGTCACCGGCTTAAGTCATGGCCAGGCGGCCAACTTTGCTCCGGATGATCTCAGCCGTCAGATCTTCCCCTCAGTTTACTATATAAACCAATCCCATGCTATTGGTTTAGAGGTCCGATTTTGAGAGCTCTAAGTCCGAATTTTGGAGCTCTTAAACACAATTTTATCCCTAATTAAGCATTCAAACACTCAAGGAGATCAAGGTTTATTTCTTGCCAACATAGGTAAGTTTTCTAACTTTTTCTTCATGTTCTTGCATCATTTTTAATGTAGATCTTTTATATTCATGTTCTTACATGTTTATTCATAGTTTCTTCATATGTTTTGCATGTTCATTCATATGTTCATAATATGTTCTTCGCATGTTCTTCGTGTTCATAAATTAAAACCTTGTTTATGCTATATTTAGGGTTGTGATCTTCATAATTACATGTTATTTCATAGCCGATGATGATCTAGGGTTCATCAACCCGAGGATGATCTAGGAACTACTTCTAAACCCTAATCTTTAGGTAATTCCCCCCTCATTATGCATGATCCCGATTCTCCTGCCTATTCTAAATTCTCTGCGAACTACGCTGACCTGAGCTTATCACATTGAGAGGAACGTAGCCAATCTTCGGATCCGGTCTAAATCACTAACACACTACTAACACATTCATCATGATAGAAAGACCGATCATTCGGGCAATAGGAGTGATAACGTCCAATATTCTTCTCTTGTTGTAATTTGACCCCCGAACCCATTAAAGACGCTTTTTTCAATGTTTTGGCTTTAATTAAAACGGCATGGCGACTCTCATAATTTTAATGTCGTTAAGAATATTCCCTTTGTAAATAAAAATAATCACAAGATACTTCCCATGCGTCGCTTCATCGGAAAGGGGTATTCACAGTTTCGCAATGAAAGATATGGGTGAAGCTGCATATATACTTGGCATTAAGATCTATAGAGATAGATCAAGGAAGCTACTTGGTTTAAGCCAAAGTACATAAATTGACAAGGTCATTAGAAGATTCCGTATGGAAAATTCTAAAAGAGGTACCTTGCCGGTGTTACATGGAGTTTCTCTAAGCAAGACTCAATGTCCTAAGACAAAAGATAAGCGTGAGAAAATAAATGATGTTCCATATGCTTCGACAATTGGGTCCATCATGTATACCATGATCTGTACTAGGCCGGATGTATCTTATGCTTTGAGCATGACAAAGTAGATACCAATCTGACCCCGGAGAGAATCACTAGGTGGCTGTAAAAGAGATTCTTAAGTACTTGAGAAGGACTAAAGACTCGTTTTTGGTCTATGGAGGAATGAAAGATGATCTCGTTGTAAATGCTTACACGGATGCAAGCTTCCAAACCGACAGAGATGACAGTCGATCGCAATCGGGTTTTGTGTTTATGTTAAATGGTGGAGCTATAAGCTGGAAGAGTTCGAAGTAGAGTACAACCACTGATTCTACAACGGAAGCTGAGTATATTGCTGCATCGGATGCTGCAAAGAAAGCTGTTTGGATTAAGAAGTTCATCACTGAACTTGAAGTGGTTCCTAGTATTGTTAATCCAATAGACTTTTATTGTGATAATAATGGTGCTATTGCTCAAGCAAAGGAACCAAGGGCACATCAAAATTCCAAACACATACTTAGGCGTTACCATGTCATTCGAGAAATCATTGACAGAGGTGACGTGAATATATGCAAAGTACCTACTGATGACAATGTCGCGGACCCGCTAACAAAGGGACTTCCACAAGCTAAACATGAAGGTCATGTTAGGTCTATGGGTATTAGATACATGGGAGATTGGGCCTAGGGCAAGTGGGAGATTGTTGGTGTAGGTGCCCTAGGGACGTTTAATAAACGTTGTAATTGTTATCATTTATTTCATATCAATAAAGAGATGTTTTGATTATTATTGTTTTTCATGTTTACTCATAATAATATCCGTCCCTAGTACTTTTTAAGCACTAGTATAAAGGCTAAATGATCATGAGATGATCATGTTAGATTTTTTGGTACTTGTTTGGAACAAGGTACTGGACATGACCCGCTGTATGAGATTTATGCCATGGTCTATGTCGTACATATATCTCATATTAGTTATGTCATTTGAATCCTTAGACATGAAGTTATTATAGTCTTCCACTTGATGAACATTATGTTTGACATATTCAAACGCTACCTTAACCGGGTAGTTATAAAGGGTATGATTGGCATAATCGGATTCACGTAGGGAAGAATAATAAGCTAAATGGATTTGTCCCTCTTCGGAGAGATCTCAAGCTTAGGTCTCTCGTAGGAATGATGTTGATGAAAATGTTCGGCCGGACTCATATGATTGATTAGATCAATGTCATTTGGATTATCAATATATTCGGAGTCGAGAAAGTATTGAACAAAAACAAGTTGACCGTTTGACCATGACTTGTGTTCAATGAGATCGTGGACAAAGGGATTGTGACATATTCTAAAGGAATGCGAACTTGTATCTAGTTATACTATTTGGGTAGGTATGACGGTTTGCTACAACCTAATCATATCTTATGGATTCATCTTTGAACCCATTACCAACTTAGTATAATCCTAGAGGGTCACACGCAATAGAACGAATCCTAAAAGGACTATATTGGAAAATTAAGGCTCTTTGATCCTGGTGTGCGACCGCACAAACCAGGCTGGGCGGCTGCACATATTTGGGCGACCGCACACTTGATTTTGGGCGGCCGCACAGTGAGTCGGGACAGATTTCCTGATTTAATTAGGAAAAGAATTTTGGACGGTTTTTGACACAAATTTCCTATTTGGAATAGGTCTAACTTGTATATAAACAGCCAAATTTGGCCAGAACAATAAGCTAGCTTTTGTGCAAGTCTCCAAAGAGTTTGAGAGAGTTTTATTTTGTTCTAAGACATCCTAGATTGAAGAACAAAATAATACACAAAATAATATTCCATATAGTTCATAATAATTGTGAAAACGTGTTTCACAATTTTGGTCTAGAAACCAAGATCAAGTGTTCTTGATATTCGTTCAAGGTGTGGATACCGCTAGAGGGTGAAGCTCATCATCTTCAAAGTTCGTGTTCTTACTTGTTTGTGATTAAAGCTTCAATTTCTCCACCAAGATCAAAGACCAAATTCAAATTCATCAAGGGTTAGTTTTTCTAGTATTCATATTGCAAGTATTTGATATAATCATATGAATGGATCTATGGGCTTTGGGTTTCATAAAATTTTAAATGCTATTTTCCACTGCGCATGTTACTACGAAACCCAACAAATGCCTTGTGCTGCATCGCAACCGGTAAATGGCATTCCTTCCCATACACAATCCGGAAAGGACTCATGCCAATTGGAGTCTTGTATGCCGTCCGGTACGCCCATAATGCATCGCTCAACTTTAGAGCCCAATCTTTGCGATTCGGACGCACTGTCTTTTCAAGGACCCCTTTTATTTGTCTGTTGCTTACCTCCACTTGTGCCGAGGTTTGAGGGTGATACGCTGTGGCTAATTTATGAACCACCCCATATTTCTTCAACACATTGTTGAACATTCGGTTGGTGAAATGTGTTCCTTGATCGCTTATGATTTCTCGTGGCACTCCATTCCTGCTAAAAATATTTTCACAAACAAACTTGGAAACCACGTTAGCATCGTTAGTCCGGGCGGCAATAGCCTCCACCCACTTTGACACATAATCCACCGCAACCAATATATAAACCAAACCATGGGATGGGGGAAATGGACCCATAAAATCAATACCCCACACATCAAATATATCAACAACTAAATTAAAGTGTTGGGGCATCTCATCTCTTTGACCTATGTCACCAGTCTTCTGGCACCTATCACACCTCTTACTGAACTCACATGCGTCTCTAAATATGGTGGGCCAATACAAACCAGCTTGGAAAATTTTTCTAGCAGTCTTTTGACCACTAAAATGCCCACCACATTGAAGCTCATGACAAAAACGCAACACACTCTCTTGTTCATGCTCAGGGACACATCTTCTCAAAAGCTTATCAGGACAAATCTTCCACAAATAAGGATCATCCCAAATGTAATGCTTCACATCCGATTTAAACTTTCGTTTTTAATCGTATGTGAAGTGTGGTGGCATAATATTAGAAACAATGAAATTCACAAAATCCGCATACCAAGGCTCCTGAACATGTAAAGAAAATAGTTGCTTATCCGGAAAATTTTCATTAACCGGAATCGCACCATCTATCACATTAGTAAAAGTAAAGTTCTCTAGCCTAGATAAGTGATCCGCCACCACAATTTCGGTCCCCTTTTTGTCTCTTATTTCTAACTCAAACTCCTGCATTAGGAGCATCCACCTAAGAAGTCTAGGTTTCGCATCCTTTTTATTCAACAAGTATTTAAGTGCAGCATGATCAGAATAGACAATTACCTTGGATCCAAGCAAGTAAGAACGAAACTTTTCAAGAGCAAACACAACTGCTAAAAACTCTTTTTCAGTGGTAGTATAATTCAGTTGTGCATCATTTAAGGTTCTACTTGCATAATGAATCACATGAGGTAATTTGTCCACTCTTTGCCCCAACACAGCCCCAATCGCAAAATCAGACGCATCACACATGATCTCAAAAGGTAGAGACCAATTGGGGCTAGACAAAATGGGGGCACAAGTTAACTTTTCTTTCAACAAATTAAATGTTTCCAAGCATTCTTGGTCGAAGATGAACTCGGTATCCTTGGCGAGCAGGTTACATAAAGGCTTACAAATTTTGGAGAAATCTTTTATGAAACGCCTATAAAAACCCGCATGGCCCAGAAAACATCGTACACCTTTAACCGACACAGGGGGAGGTAATTTAGAAATCACATCAATTTTTGCTTTATCTACCTCAATCCCCTTACTAGATACCAGATGCCCTAACACAATACCATGCCTCACGAGAAAATGACATTTTTCCCAACTAAGGGTCAAATTTGTCTCACAACAACGTTTTAAAACCATTGTCAAATTCTCGAGGCATCCATCAAAACTGTCACCAAATACAGAGAAGTCATCCATAAAGACTTCGACACATCTTTCTATCAAATCAGAGAATATGGAGGTCATACACCTTTGAAAGGTCGCAGGTGCATTACATAGCCCAAAGGGCATCCTCCTAAACGCAAATGTGCCAAAGGGACAAGTAAAAGTAGTCTTGGCTTGGTCCTCTGGTGCAATGGGAATTTGGTTATATCCCGAGAAACCATCCAAGAAGCAATAATAGGCATGTCCCGCTAACCTCTCTAATATCTGATCAATAAAGGGCAAAGGGAAGTGATCTTTCTTTGTTGCAGCATTAAGTTTGCGCAAATCTATGCACATTCTAAGCCCAGTCACTTCCCTAGTAGGCACTTCCTCCCCTTTCTCATTAGTGGTGACCGTGTAACCCGATTTCTTTGGAACAACTTGAACCGGGCTCACCCACTCACTATCAGTGACGGCATAGATAATGCCCCCATCTAACAACTTTAGAACCTCTTTCCTAACTGCCTCCTCCATGTGAAGGTTCAACCTCCTCTGTCTTTCTCTAGATGTGTTAGCACCATCCACAAGATTAATTTTATGTATGCACATGGAGGGGCTTATGCCTTTAATATCTGCTAAGGACCACCCTATGGCCGACTTGTGCTCACAAAAGTACTTTTATCAACTTGGCCTCTTGCTCTAGGGTCAAATCAGAGGCAATTATCACTGGTAAAGTCTCACCCTCCCCAAGAAAAACATACTTTAAATTAGAGGGGAGGGTTTTCAGCTCAAGAGCTGGAGGGGTGACAATAGAAGGCGCCGACCTCTCATTGAAGTGGCCTAGGGGGTGAAACGGGCCATCACTAGGATGGTGTTCGTCGGCCTTTTCCACAACCATCAATTGAACATCCGCATTATCCCTAGATTTCTCACCGCCAATTGACAACAAAGACTTTAACTCCTCACAGTCTCTCTCATGCCACAAGACTTCACTCATACAATCCTCAACCACATCAACATAATTACATGACTCATCATCTATGGGACTTTGCATGACATCAAACACAGATATTTCAATTTTCTCATTAGCCACACACATAGACAAAGTCCCATTACCCAAATTAATGATGGTGTTAGTAGTAGCCATAAATGGACGCCCAAGCAATATGGGAGAATCCTGACTATTCCCAACACCATTCATAGTTTCTAGCATCATAAAATCCACAGGAATAATTAAATTGGCTACCTGCACTAAAACATCCTCCACAATTCCCAATGGCCTCTTGATTGAACGATCGGCCAGTTACAAGGTCATTGTAGTGGGTTTTAGCTCACGTAAACCCAACTCATGATACAAGTAATGGGGAAACAGATTAATGCTAGCACCAAGATCCAACATTGCCTTCACCTTGTTAGAGTCCCCCATAGATATATAAATGTTAAAACTTCCGGGGTCCTTTAGTTTAGGTGGGAGGTTCTGTTGTACCACAACACTAGCACTTTCTCCCATAATTAACTTCTCATCATTCCCATACTTGGGTTTCTTGGAATTTAATTCTTTGAAAATTTTTGCATAAGCAGGAATATTTTTAATCACATTCAGAAGTGGGAGATTAATGTTAACCTTCGAAAACATCTCATACAAATCTGACATCTGTTTATCCAACTTATTTCTCATAAAATGTCCAGGAAACGGTACAGGAGGTACATATGGCTTGGGGGTGGAAGAATCATTATTAGGAATTTCCCCCATGCCATTAGTACTCTTATCACAAACATCCTCCACAGGAGTCTCAGAGGGTTTAGAAGAAGGAGTAGGAAGTACCTCATTACTTACCTGTTTGCCATTTCTGAGAGTCATGATGGCCTTGGCTTGCTCCCCATTACTTGGGAAGGTTCCCGGTTTATGTCCTTATTGCCCTTCATCTAGTTGACCAATTTGGGTCTCCAACTTTTTGTTGACAGCTTCCTGCTGCTTCTCTCGCTGCTCCATCATCATCCTTATTTGCTGTTGCTCTTGCATCATTTCCCTCATCATATCCTCTAAAGATTGCTTGGGTTGCTGTTCTGGATTCCCTTATGGGGGAGGAGGATAGAGAGGTTTTTGTTGAAACTGATTCCCTTGGTTACCCCTCCACGAAAAAATCAGGTGATTTCTCCAATCTGGATTATAAGTGTTAGAATACATACCACTTGATTTGTCGTGGGGGATAACCTTGCATTGCATTAACCTGTTCAGAATCACACTGCGCAGCAACTTGGAAAACATTAGTAGCATGAGTGTTAGGACCACAGTTAGTACAAAAATCATATATAACATTAGCAGTTGATGAACCCATATTAATATTAAATTTTGCCAAATTTTGGTTCATCAAGGCTACCTGTCTAGCAAACTCATCTACCCCACTTAACTCATGCACTCCCCTAGGTTTTCCTCTAGAGCCTTTTTCTTGAGAATTGGCTCCTAACATCTCAAATAAATCTTGAGTTTGAGCAACAGTTTTGGCTCCGAAAAAGCCACCTGCTGCATTGTCGACCATAGCTTGGGCAACTGCAGTCAACCCCCCATAAAATGTTTGATATAAAAGGGCCTCAGGAAAAGCATGATGGGGGCATTGCACTTGTAACATTTTAATCTATCCCATGCCTCATGGAATGGCTCACCTTGATCTTGAGTAAATCCTATAATTTTCTGTCTAAAGGTGGCCAAAGTGGCATGTGGGAAAAATTTCTTAAGAAAAATATCGTGCAACTCATCCCAAGTAGTAATACTTCTAGCAGGAAGTAACAGTAGCCAAGTTTTGGCTGCCCCTTAAAGAGCAAAAGGGAAGTATTTAAGCCTTAATTGTTCGTCAGTAACTCCCTCCTTGACTGGGAATCCCGACACAATCATCATATATTCTCTCAAAAAGTTCAAAGAATCCTCACCGGGAAGACCCTGGAACTTAGGCAACTGACTAAAATAATGGCCCTTTGCCTCATAGGTTTTAGCTGCATCAGTCAAGACAATGCACGACACCGATGTGTCAACCTTGGGCCTAGCATATCTTTTCATTAAAGGGTTAGCCATCACTACTTCAATTTCTTCTCCCTCGGTGGAAGAAGTTTCTAATTCACTTAACACTACCTCTGCCTCGGTGACAGAAGTGTCAGATTCAGACTCAGATTCCTAAATAGGGGGAATGCCCCTCTCAAGCTTATCATATTATCGTTCACCGGGACCAACTCGGGATCCAAGGAACGCCTACCAAACATACACCGATTAAATGAACTTGTAAATCACAACAAGTCCCCGGCAACGGCACCAAAAACTTGATGGATAAAATCCACTGTGTAATAGAAATACCTTGCAAGTGTACAAGTGCCGAAGAAGCAGTATACAAAAGTAAGGGTCGAACCACAGAGACTTGTGGATAAACAAGTTGATATAATTAACTACTAAATACTGAAATTAAATGCTAAATTAACAAAACAATGATCAACTAGCAACGATGTAAATAGATTAAAAAAGATTCACGGGTTGGATTTCACACTATCATCATTCTATGTTATTTTGAAATAAAGTTATTGATTACATTCCAGGGTTCGTTCACTTCTTGTAAAGATTGGGACGGTGAGGCAGCCGGATTGCAATCTTTTCCTCTCTATCTAATCACACTTCGCAAATCAAGTCCATGTAATTGTTTAAAGAGTTATTACGTTCTAAACAACAAATAAACCTACACCCACTTGATTTCTATCACGGCATCAAATAGATATATTACTCAAAGCATTGTTCTACGCTTTAATCCCCAAATCAATGGCGGAGTTAAAACCCTAAATTGTTAAAAAGGCCAATAATGACTAGTTCAATTATTGAAACCCTAGAAACTTGATTAAAATACTTTGAACGACTAGAATGAAGTCAATATGAATAAAAACGTTTATAACATAGAACTAGATAGTGTTTTACATCCAACCCATGAATTAAGAACTTAGCTACTCATATTCAACATAATGAATACAAGTAATAAAATAAAAAACATAAAACCTGGATCTTGAATGATGAAAAGAAAATACTTGGTCTTCTTTTTTACGCTCCCAAAAACCCAGAGAAAAATAAAAGCATAAAAGAATCCCTAATGACTGCTGCAGTCTTTCCTTTTTATACTAGGGTACAAGATCTCACACTAAGGAAAGGAAAACCAATCCTAAACAAAGGAGGAAATCTTCAAAAAGCTGATTCTGAGAAGGGGGCGCGCGCACCAGATGATAGAGGGCGTGCGCACCCTAATTGATGTCGATAAGCCAAAACATTCTGAAGTATGAGGGTGTGCGCCCCAAATGGGAGGGAGCATGCGCACCCTTGATGTCATCCCAAATTCATTCCTCCTGATCAGAGAGGGCGCGCGCACCAAATAGAGGGGAGCGCGCGTACCCTTGGTAGTACCAAAAATCAGACCGTCTGGAAATAGGGGGCGCGCGCACTAGGTGGAAAGGGGGCATGCGCACCCTTATTCTTTCCTCAAGAATCTTCTTCTTTTCATAATTTCCTGTATAGCCCTTGGCCTTTACATTTTCCAAAATTCCCCTCAGGTCCTTACTCCACTTTTACAGCCAAAATTCCTCCTTTTTCAACACTTTTCCCTGTACTCAAAGACACTCAAAACAGCATTAAAACACAAAAATACCCGAAGAAAAGTTCCAAGATAAGCACGAATGTATTCAATATTGATGTGTAAAAACACATACATCAATTATTCAAGATACACATGGGTGGAAATGATGATCTCAAAAGACGATTGTTATGACATTCTTACCACTCTATTCAGACTGCTCAAAACCCAAAAAGAAGATGACATCGTTAGTGTTCGATCCGATAATGGAATAGAATTTAAGAACAACGGTGTTGCTCGATATTGCAACGATCATAGGATAGATCACAACTTCTCAACCGCTGGAGTTCCTCAACAAAATGGTGTTGTGGAAAG
The DNA here is from genome assembly GCA_026119855.1 of Campanula takesimana. Taxonomy (NCBI): domain Eukaryota; kingdom Viridiplantae; phylum Streptophyta; class Magnoliopsida; order Asterales; family Campanulaceae; genus Campanula; species Campanula takesimana. Next base: position 1,283,820 of record JAOWBW010000046.1, read on the forward strand.
GAAAAATAGAACGCTGATAGAAGCAGGGAAGACGATGATAGCAGAAGCTAAATTACCTAATTACTTTTGGGAAGTGTTGGGTTTCATAGTAACATGCGCAGCGGAATTTAGCATTTAAAATTTTGAAACCCAAAGCCATGGATCCGTTCATATGATTAAATCAAATAACAATAACATGAATATAGGATAAAACTAACCCTTGATGGCTATTAAATTTTCTCTTGGTCTTTGGTGGAGATTTGAAGACTTGATCACGATCACAAAGCTTGAACACGAACTTTGAAGATGATGATTTTCACCCTCTAGCGGTATCCACACTTCGAACGAATATCAAAGGAGCTTCTTTGATCTTGGTTGCTAGACCAAATTGTGAAACACTTTTCCACAATCAAAAGAACTATATGGAATTTATTTTGTGTATTATTTTGTTCTTCAACCAAGAATGTCTTAGAACAAAATAAACCCTCTCTCAAACTCTTTGAGACTCACAAAATCATTCGCATAGAGTGCTGTCCGAATTTGGTCTTTTATACACAAGTATGACCTATTCCAAATAGGAAACTTGTGTCAAAATCCGTCCAAAATTCGTTTCCTAATCAAATTAGGAATCTGCCACCCGACAGTACTGTGCGGCCGCCCAAAAACCTCTGTGCGGTCGCACAACTATCTAAAACAAAACTGGTACAAAAATTGGGCTAAGTGTGCGGCCGCCCAGTCCATACTGTGCGGTCGCCCACTTCCCCAGAATATCCAGAATTTCCAAAATTCCAATATAGTCCTTTTAAAGATTCGTTCTATTGTGTGTGACCCTCTAGGATTATACTAAGTTGGCAATGGGTTCAAACATGAAACCATAAGATATGATTAGGTTCTAGTAAACCGTCATACCTACCCAAGTAGTATAACTACATACAAGTTCGCATTCCTCTTAGAATATGTCATAATCCTTTTGTCCACGATATCATTGAACACAAGTCATGGTCAAAGAGTCAACTTGTTTTGTTCAATACTTTCTCGATTCCGAATATGTTGATAATCCAAATGACATTGATCCAATCAATTCATTTGAGTCCGGCCGAACATTTCATCAACATCATTCCTACGAGAGGCCCAAGCTTGACATCTCTCCGAGGAGGGACAAATCCATTTAGCTTATTCTTCCCTACGTGAATCCGATTATGCCAATCATTGTTGGTAGTGGTGCCCTAGGCACGTTTAATAAACGTTGTAATTGTTATCATTTATTTCATATCAATAAAAGAGATGTTTTTTATTATTATTGTTGTTCATGTTTACTTATAATAATCCCCGTCCCTAGTACTTATTAAGCACTAGTATAAAGGCTAAATGATCATGAGATGATCATGTTAGATTTATGGGTACTTGTTTGGAACAAAGTACTGGACATGACCCGCTGTATGAGATTTATGTCATGGTCTATGTCGTACATATATCTCATATTAGTTATGTCATTTGAATCCTTAGACATGAAGTTATTATAGTCTTCCACTTGATGAACATTGTGTTTGACATATTCAAACGCTACCTTAACACGGTAGTTATAAAGGGTATGATTGGCATAATCGGATTCCCGTTGGGAAGAATAATAAGCTAAATGGATTTGTCCCTCCACGGAGAGATGTCAAGCTTGGGCCTCTCGTAGGAATGATGTTGATGAAATGTTCGGCCGGACTCAAATGGATTGATTGGATCAATAGCATTTGAATTATCAACGTATTCGGAATCGGGAAAGTATTGAACAAAACAAGTTGACTGTTTGACCATGACTTGTGTTCAATGACATCGTGGACAAAGGGATTGTGACATATTCTAAAGGAATGCGAACTTGTATCTAGTTATACTATTTGGGTAGGTATGACGGTTTGCTAGAACCTAATCATATCTTATGGGATCATGTTTGAGCCCATTGCCAACTTAGTATAATCCTAGAGGGTCACACACAATAGAACGAATCTTTAAGAAGAGGACTATATTGGAATTTAGAGTCAAAGGACCTTGGAGGAATTTTGGAAACATTCTGGGCTGTTTGGTCTACCGAGCGGGCGCTTGGTTCAGACCAGGCGGGCGCCTGAAGTAATTCCAGAAAGACAAGGACCTTCTGGTCATTCAAGCGGGCGCCTGGTCCTTTACAGGCGGGCGCCTGGTGCTGCCGACAGGAAAATTCCTAATTCGATTTGGGAAGGTTTTTGACACAAGATTCCTATTTGGAATAGGTCTTAATTGTGTATAAAAACCCCAATTCGGCCAGACCATATGTAGTAGTGCTTTTATGAGTCTCCAAAGTGTTTGAGAGAGAATTTATTTTGTTCTAAGATATCATTGATTGAGGAACAAAATAATTCACAAAATAAATTCCATATAGTTCTTTATTATATTGTGAAAGTGTGTTTCATAATATTGGTCTAGCAACCAAGATCAAAGAAGCTCCTTTGATATTCGTTCGAAGTGTGGATACCGCTAGAGGGTGAAAATCATCATCTTCAAAGTTCGTGTTCAAGCTTTGTGATCGTGATCAAGTCTTCAAGTTTCTCCACCAAAGATCAAGAGAAAATTCATAGCCATCAAGGGTTAGTTATTCCTTTATTCATCATGTTGTATTTGATTTAATCATATGAACGGATCCATGGTTTTGGGTTTCTTAAAAATTTTAAATGCTATATTCCGCTGCGCATGTTACTTCGAAACCCAACAGTGGTATCAGAGCCCCGTTCATGTTGATTAATTCAATACTTGGATCATGTTGTGTGTATATAAATTGTTTATGTGCCAAGCATGATATGAATATTGGATTATATGATGTTTATGTGTTTTGTGATTTTATGTGGTTTATTGTTTTTCCAACTTTAATCGCACGATTCAATCGCAATAAAATTATGGTGGATTCTGAATTATTTCGATTATTGATTTTTGATTGGATCAAAGTTTTATTAATCGGGGAAAAATAATTTTGAGACAAAATTTTCGAACTTGAAAATTCCATACCATTCTGACCATACAGGCGCCCGCCCGTGCTGGACCAGGCGCGCGCTCGCTAGGCCAGAATGCTCTGATTTTGTTCAAAATCTGATTCTGGAATTTTTCGATAAATCCAACAAAGCCAGTAACAAGACCACTTCAGACTTGCTGATCTGGAATGGGTTTTGGGTAGTTGGTTTGTGTGTGGATTTTGGGGTTTGATTTTCCTATTTGTTTTAGTCTTGTGATTCCTAGATTGGTTCAAGTTTTGGATGGCTAATCTGCGTTCATCGAGATTGTGTTTCCCAAAATTGATCGCAATCAAAGTTTCAAAGATAAAACGAAGTTAGAATTATGAAGAGTTCATAATTGCTAAAATTGAGAAACAAAGTTCTTGATTCAATGATTGGAGATCCATGTGGAATTGTGAATGCAATTGGCCTACGTTCATCGAGACCATCTATTGCTTAGTTTCGGCCACATGGACTACTTTCTTGGTTTCTTGAATTAGTGCGGGATTGTGGTTGCCTAATGGCTTAGTTCGACCGCACTTCTTGTTGTCTTGATTTGGAGATAATAACCAAAGTTGAAATAGTCTCATCCTCATAATTATAGAGAAACTAATGACACATAAATATTATGCTTAAATTAATGGGATTAATTTAGTGGCTAAACTTGATGTGTAACATGTTTATATTATGTGCTCATAAATGTGTTATATGCTATATGTGATGAACCTTCAAAGAAAGTTTTAAGTCTTTTATTGCCATGCCATGATTAAAACACTTGTTAGTACATGAGTGATTTTAATGTAGATTCTCCCTAGAGAGATGCATTAAATTTGTTTATGTATGAGCAAGATAGATAGTGTGGGCACGCCCTAGCGGGACACATTAACTGTGCGTTTAAAATGGTTAGACTTAATTGGGCGTCAAAACAGTTTTGGGCCTAGGCAAAGATGAGGTTTAACATGCTTTTTGAAATTTGATTTCTTAAAGAATCTCATAAAAGGAACTAAGAGTCATATGAGATATGATTGACAAGAGTTGTCTACCTAATTAATTTGATTTTGTGTAATCCGCCTTAGCGGACTTGAAATTAAATTAAAGTTGGATCTTAACCCATTTAAATTATATTATACATTGGATGTATATGAAGGTTATATAATTTAGTGGGAGTATTTTGTTTGAAAAATAAATTATTTATCTCTTTAATGAAAACGGTACTTATTAAATTTTGGAAATTTTTTGCATATTTGTAGATAATGACTAATAACACTCAATCAATGTCGTTGCGATCGATCCTTGAGAAGGATAAGCTCGAAGAGAATGGTACAAACTTTATGGATTGGATCCGTAGCATAAGAATTGTTCTTAGGCAAGAAGATAAGTTGTACATTCTCGATGGGCCTCTCCCTGCTGAACCACCGCCTACTGCCCCTAGGGTAGAAAGAGACAATTACAAGAAACATCGTAATGATTCTAGAGATGTAAGTTGTCTGATGCTTGCTGCTATGTGTTCAAAACTCCAACAAAGTTTGGAACATTTGGAAGCCTATGAGATAGGCGTGGAGTTGAGAACCATGTTTCAAGAGCAAGCTAGGCAAGAGAGGTACAAGACCATTGTTGCATTCACTACTAGCAAAATGAATGAAGGGCAACAAGTGAGTCCTCACTTTCTTAAAATGAAAGGTTATGTAGAGCACCTTGAGAAACTTGGCTATCCAATCCCATTGGAGCTAGCCACGGATCTCATTCTTAATTCATTGCCTAAAAGTTATAATCAGTTTGTGATGAATTATAACATGCATGGAATGGATAAGAATCTCTCTGAGTTGCATGGGATGCTCAAAACTGCAGAGATGAAAATTGTGGAGAAAGGTTCTCCCGTGCTCTTGGTTCATGATGGGAAGAAGGCTAGTGCCAAAGGAAAGGGTAAGGCAAAAGTTGTCAAACCCAAGATAAGCAAGGCAAAGGTTGCCAAGGCTTCTGAGGCAAAACCCGATTCACAAAAGGATGCAATTTGTTTCCATTGTCAAGAAATTGGTCACTGGAAACGTAACTGCAAGGCTTTCTTGGAAGAGCAAAAGAAGAAGAAGAGCAGCAAGGCTGCGTCGACTTCAGGTATCTATATGATAGATATTCTCCTTTCTACCACTGATTCTTGGGTATTGGATACCGGATGTGGTTCTCACATTTGTCTAAATGTGCAGGGACTAAAGAATAGGAGACTGCTTAAAGAAGGTGAAGTAGATCTACGTGTGGGGAATGGAGCAAGAGTTGCTGCATTAGCCGTAGGGACTTATGAAGTCACTTTACCTTCCGGATTAATTCTTGTTTTGAACAATTGTTATTATGTTCCGGATTTAAGCAGAAATATTATTTCAATTTCTTGTTTGGATAATGAAGGTTTTAAGTTTCTTATTGAGAATAAGAAATTTTCTATTTATTTAAATGATGTGCTTTATGGTATTGCTAATTCATTTAATGGCCTTTATATCTTGGATGTCAAGAATGAAAATAATGTCTATCATGTAAATAAGAAATCTAAACCTAATGATGTAAATCATACTTATTTGTGGCATTGCCGTCTTGGTCATATTAATGAGAAACGTATCTTAAAACTCCATGGGGACGGACTTTTGGGTTCATGTGACTTAGAGTCATATGATACTTGTGAGTCGTGTCTTCTTGGAAAAATGACTAAGACACCTTTTACCAAGTTTGGTGAAAGGGCAAGCGACTTATTGGGGTTGATACATTCCGATGTATCCGGACCATTAAGTAGCAATGCTAGGGGAGGATTTCAATACTTCATAACCTTCACTGATGATTATAGTAGATTTGGGTATGTTTACCTAATGAAACATAAAAGTGAAGCATTTGAGATATTTAGAATATTTCAAAATGAAGTAGAAAAACAACTTGGCAAAAGTATAAAGGCACTTCGATCAGATCGAGGTGGTGAATACTTAAGTCAAGAATTTGACGATCATCTAAAGAATTGTGGAATAGTTTCACAATTGACTCCGCCCGGAACACCACAATGGAATGGTGTGTCTGAGAAGAGAAATCGGACTTTGTTAGACATGGTTCGATCAATGATGAGTCAAGTTGATCTTCCAATATCCTTTTGGGGTTACGCCCTAGAAACCGCTGCTTTCACACTAAATCAAGTTCCAACTAAATCGGTTCCAAAGACTCCATATGAGATGTGGAGTGGAAAGAAACCTAGTTTATCTTTCATGAGGATTTGGGGTTGCGAAGTTTATGTCAAGAGACTTATCTCTGACAAACTAGCACACAAATCTGATAAATGTATTTTCGTGGGATATCCTAAGGAAACTAAAGGATATTACTTTTACAACCGAGAGGACAACAAAGTGTTTGTTGCCCGAACTGGTGTCTTTCTAGAGAAAGAGTTTCTCTCCAAAGAAATCAGTGGGAGTAAAATAAATCTTGAAGAAATTCGAGACCCAGAAAATAACATTGAACCAATAGTGGAACAAGAACAAGAACCACAAGGAGTTGTGGAACCTGTTCAAAATACACAAGCATCTCGCAAATCTAGTACGTTACGATCCGAGCCCGAGAGATATGGATTTCTCGTAACGGATAGTAATGAGGTAGAAATCATTGAGAATGATGAACCGTCAACCTACCAAGAGGCGATGTCTTCTCCTGATTCGGACAAGTGGCTTGGAGCCATGGAATCCGAATTGCAATCCATGCAAGACAATCAAGTTTGGAATTTGATTGATGCGCCCGAAGGTGTAAAACCATAGGATGCAAATGGGTCTTCAAGAAGAAGACTGACATGGATGGGAAGGTGCATACTTACAAAGCTAGGCTTCTAGCGAAAGGTTATAGGCAAGTTCATGGTATTGACTATGATGAGACCTTTTCACCCGTAGCAATGATCAAGTCTATAAGAATTTTGCTTGCCATTGCCGCATATCATGACTATGAAATATGGCAGATGGACGTCAAAACCGCTTTCCTGAATGGAAAACTCCAAGAGGATGTGTATATGACACAACCAGAAGGTTTTGAACAAGATTCTAAGGTATGCAAATTGCAGAGATCCATCTATGGATTGAAGCAAGCTTCTAGGAGTTGGAATCTCCGTTTTGATGAATCAGTCAAAGAGTTTGGTTTCATCAAGAACGAAGATGAGCCTTATGTATACAAGAAGATTAGTGGGAGCATAGTGCTATTCCTTATTTTATATGTGGATGACATATTGCTCATTGGAAACGACATTCCTACACATCAGTCTGTGAAGACTTGGTTAGGGAAGTGCTTCGCAATGAAAGATATGGGTGAAGCCGCATATATTCTTGGAATTAAGATCTATAGAGATAGATCAAGGAGGCTACTTGGTTTAAGCCAAAGTACATACATTGACAAGGTCATTAGAAGATTCCGTATGGAAAATTCTAAGAGAGGCACCTTGCCCGTGTTACATGGAGTTTCTCTAAGCAAGACTCAATGTCCTAAGACAAAAGATGAGCGTGAGAAAATGAATGATGTTCCATATGCTTCGGAAATTGGGTCCATCATGTATGCCATGATTTGTACTAGGCCGGATGTGTCTTATGCTTTGAGCATGACAAGTAGATACCAATCCGACCCTGGCGAAAATCACTGGATAGCTGTAAAAGCGATTCTTAAGTACTTGAGAAGAACTAAAGACTCGTTTTTGGTCTATGGAAGAATGGAAGATGATCTCGTTGTAAATGCTTACACGGATGCAAGCTTCCAAACTGACAAAGATGATAGCCGATCGCAATCGGGTTTTGTGTTTATGTTAAATGGTGGAGCTGTAAGCTGGAAGAGTTCCAAGCAAAGTACAACCGCTGATTCTACAACAGAAGCTGAGTATATTGCTGCATCGGATGCTGCAAAGGAAGCTGTTTGGATTAAGAAGTTCATAACTGAACTTGAAGTGGTTCCTAGTATTGCTAATCCAATAGACCTTTATTGTGATAATAATGGTGCTATTGCTCAAGCAAAGGAACCAAGAGCACATCAGAAATCCAAACACATACTTAGGCGTTTTCATATCATTCGAGAGATCGTTGATAGGGGAGACGTAAATATATGCAGAGTACCTACTGATGACAATGTTGCGGACCCGCTAACAAAGGGACTTCCACAAGCTAAACATGATGGTCATGTTAGGTCCATGGGTATTAGATACATGGGAGATTGGGCCTAGGGCAAGTGGGAGATTGTTGGTAGTGGTGCCCTAGGCACGTTTAATAAACGTTGTAATTGTTATCATTTATTTCATATCAATAAAAGAGATGTTTTTGATTATTATTGTTGTTCATGTTTACTTATAATAATCCCCGTCCCTAGTACTTATTAAGCACTAGTATAAAGGCTAAATGATCATGAGATGATCATGTTAGATTTATGGGTACTTGTTTGGAACAAAGTACTGGACATGACCCGCTGTATGAGATTTATGTCATGGTCTATGTCGTACATATATCTCATATTAGTTATGTCATTTGAATCCTTAGACATGAAGTTATTATAGTCTTCCACTTGATGAACATTGTGTTTGACATATTCAAACGCTACCTTAACACGGTAGTTATAAAGGGTATGATTGGCATAATCGGATTCCCGTTGGGAAGAATAATAAGCTAAATGGATTTGTCCCTCCACGGAGAGATGTCAAGCTTGGGCCTCTCGTAGGAATGATGTTGATGAAATGTTCGTCCGGACTCAAATGGATTGATTGGATCAATAGCATTTGAATTATCAACGTATTCGGAATCGGGAAAGTATTGAACAAAACAAGTTGACTGTTTGACCATGACTTGTGTTCAATGACATCGTGGACAAAGGGATTGTGACATATTCTAAAGGAATGCGAACTTGTATCTAGTTATACTATTTGGGTAGGTATGACGGTTTGCTAGAACCTAATCATATCTTATGGGATCATGTTTGAGCCCATTGCCAACTTAGTATAATCCTAGAGGGTCACACACAATAGAACGAATCTTTAAGAAGAGGACTATATTGGAATTTAGAGTCAAAGGACCTTGGAGGAATTTTGGAAACATTCTGGGCTGTTTGGTCTACCGAGCGGCGCTTGGTTCAGACCAGGCGGGCGCCTGAAGTAATTCCAGAAAGACAAGGACCTTCTGGTCATTCAAGCGGGCGCCTGGTCCTTTACAGGCGGGCGCCTGGTGCTGCCGACAGGAAAATTCCTAATTCGATTTGGGAAGGTTTTTGACACAAGATTCCTATTTGAAATAGGTCTTAATTGTGTATAAAAACCCCAATTCGGCCAGACCATATGTAGTAGTGCTTTTATGAGTCTCCAAAGTGTTTGAGAGAGAATTTATTTTGTTCTAAGATATCATTGATTGAGGAACAAAATAATTCACAAAATAAATTCCATATAGTTCTTTATTATATTGTGAAAGTGTGTTTCATAATATTGGTCTAGCAACCAAGATCAAAGAAGCTCCTTTGATATTCGTTCGAAGTGTGGATACCGCTAGAGGGTGAAAATCATCATCTTCAAAGTTCGTGTTCAAGCTTTGTGATCGTGATCAAGTCTTCAAGTTTCTCCACCAAAGATCAAGAGAAAATTCATAGCCATCAAGGGTTAGTTATTCCTTTATTCATCATGTTGTATTTGATTTAATCATATGAACGGATCCATGGTTTTGGGTTTCTTAAAAATTTTAAATGCTATATTCCGCTGCGTATGTTACTTCGAAACCCAACAATCATACCCTTTATAACTACTCGGTTAAAAGTAGCGTTTGAATATGTCAAACATAATGTTCATCAAGTGGAAGACTATAATAACTTCATGTCTAAGGATTCAATGACATAACAAATATGAGATATATGTATGACATAGACCATGACATAAATCTCATAGAGCGGGTCATGTCCAGTACCTTGTTCCAAACAAGTACCCATAAATCTAACATGATCATCCCATGATCATTTAGCCTTTATACTAGTGCTTAACAAGTACTAGGGACGGAGATTATTATAAGTAAACATGAACAACAATAATAATCAAAACATCTCTTTATTGATATGAAATAAATGATAACAATTACAACGTTTATTAAACGTGCCTAGGGCACCACTACCAACAATCTCCCACTTGCCCTAGGCCCAATCTCCCATGTATCTAATACCCATGGACCTAACATGACCATCATGTTTAGCTTGTGGAAGTCCCTTTGTTAGCGGGTCCGCAACATTGTCATCAGTAGGTACTCTGCATATATTTACGTCTCCCCTATCAACGATCTCTCGAATGATATGAAAACGCCTAAGTATGTGTTTGGATTTTTGATGTGCTCTTGGTTCCTTTGCTTGAGCAATAGCACCATTATTATCGCAATAAAGGTCTATTGGATTAGCAATACTAGGAACCACTTCAAGTTCAGTTATGAACTTCTTAATCCAAACAGCTTCCTTTGCAGCATCCGATGCAGCAATATACTCAGCTTCTATTGTAGAATCAGCGGTTGTACTTTGCTTGGAACTCTTCCAGCTTACAACTCCACCATTTAACATAAACACAAAACCCGATTGCGATCGGCTATCATCTTTGTCAGTTTGGAAGCTTGCATCCGTGTAAGCATTTACAACGAGATCATCTTCCATTCCTCCATAGACCAAACACGAGTCTTTAGTCCTTCTCAAGTATTTAAGAATCGCTTTTACAGCTATCCAGTGATTTTCGCCAGGGTCGGATTGGTATCTACATGTCATGCTCAAAGCATAAGACACATCCGGCCTAGTACAAATCATGGCATACATGATAGACCCAATTGCCGAAGCATATGGAACATCATTCATTTTATCACGCTCATGTTTTGTCTTAGGACATTGAGTCTTGCTTAGAGAAACTCCATGTAACACGGGCAAGGTGCCTCTCTTAGAATTTTCTATACAGAATCTTCTAATGACCTTGTCAATGTATGTACTTTGGCTTAAACCAAGTAGCCTCCTTGATCTATCTCTATAGATCTTAATGCCAAGTATATATGCGGCTTCACCCATATCTTTCATTGCGAAGCACTTTCCTAACCAATTCTTCACAGACTGAAGTGTAGGAATGTCGTTTCCAATTAGCAATATGTCATCCACGTATAAAAAAAGGAATAGCACTATGCTCCCACTAATATTCTTGTATACACAAGGCTCATCTTCGTTCTTGATGAAACCAAACTCTTTGACCGATTCATCAAAACGGAGATTCCAACTCCTTGAAGCTTGCTTCAATCCATAGATGGATCTTTGCAATTTGCATACCTTAGAATCTTGTTCAAAACCTTCTGGTTGTGTCATATACACATCCTCTTGGAGTTTTCCATTCAGGAAAGCGGTTTTGACGTCCATCTGCCATATTTCATAGTCATGATATGCGGCAATGGCAAGCAAAATTCTTATAGACTTGATCATTGCTACGGGTGAAAAGGTCTCATCATAGTCAATACCATGAACTTGCCTAGAACCCTTCGCTACAAGCCTAGCTTTGTAAGTATGCACCTTCCCATCCATGTCAGTCTTCTTCTTGAAGACCCATTTGCATCCTATGGTTTTTACACCTTCGGGCGCATCAATCAAATTCCAAACTTGATTGTCTTGCATGGATTGCAATTCGGATTCCATGGCTCCAAGCCACTTGTCCGAATCAGGAGAGGACATCGCCTCTTGGTAGGTTGACGGTTCATCATTCTCAATGATTTCCACCTCATTACTATCCGTTACGAGAAATCCATATCTCTCGGGCTCGGATCGTAACCTACTAGATCTGCGAGTCGCTTATGTATTCTGAACAGTTTCCACAACTCCTTGTGGTTCTTGTTCTTGTTCCACTATTGGTTCAATGTTATTTTCTGGGTCTCGAATTTCTTCAAGATTTATTTTACTCCCACTGATTTCTTTTGAGAGAAACTCTTTCTCTAGAAAGACACCAGTTCGGGCAACAAACACTTTGTTGTCCTCACGGTTGTAAAAGTAATATCCTTTAGTTTCTTTAGGATATCCCAAGAAAATACATTTATCGGATTTGTGTGCTAGTTTGTCAGAGATAAGTCTCTTGACATAAACTTCGCAACCCCAAATCCTCATGAAAGATAAACTAGGTTTCTTTCCACTCCACATCTCATATGGAGTCTTTGGAACCGATTTAGTTGGAACTTGATTTAGTGTGAAAGCAGCGGTTTCTAGGGCGTAACCCCAAAAGGATATTGGAAGATCAACTTGACTCATCATTGATCGAACCATGTCTAACAAAGTCCGATTCCTCCTCTCGGATACACCATTCCATTGTGGTGTTCCAGGCGGAGTCAATTGTGAAACTATTCCACAATTCTTTAGATGATCATCGAATTCTTGACTTAAGTATTCACCACCTCGATCTGATCGAAGTGCCTTTATACTTTTGCCAAGTTGTTTTTCTACTTCATTTTGAAATATTCTAAATATCTCAGATGCTTCACTTTTATGTTTCATTAGGTAAACATACCCAAATCTACTATAATCATCAGTGAAGGTTATGAAGTATTGAAATCCTCCCCTAGCATTGCTACTTAATGGTCCGCATACATCGGAATGTATCAACCCCAATAAGTCGCTTGCCCTTTCACCCAACTTGGTAAAAGGTGTCTTAGTCATTTTTCCAAGAAGACACGACTCACAAGTATCATATGACTCTAAGTCACATGAACCCAAAAGTCCGTCCCCATGGAGTTTTGAGATACGCTTCTCATTAATATGACCAAGACGGCAATGCCACAAATAAGTATGATTTACATCATTAGGTTTAGATTTCTTATTTACATGATAGACATTATTTTCACTCTTGACATCCAAGATATAAAGGCCATTAAATGAATTAGCAATACCATAAAGCACGTCATTTAAATAAATAGAAAATTTCTTATTCTCAATAAGAAACTTAAAACCTTCATTATCCAAACAAGAAATTGAAATAATATTTCTGCTTAAATCCGGAACATAATAACAATTGTTCAAAACAAGAATTAATCCGAAAGGTAAAGTGACTTCATAAGTCCCTACGGCAAATGCAGCAACTCTTGCTCCATTCCCCACGCGTAGATCTACTTCACCTTCTTTAAACAGTCTCCTATTCTTTAGTCCCTGCACATTTAGACAAATGTGAGAACCACATCCGGTATCCAATACCCAAGAATCAGTGGTAGAAAGGAGAATATCTATCATATAGATACCTGAAGTCGACGCAGCCTTGCTGCTCTTCTTCTTCTTTTGCTCTTCCAAGAAAGCCTTGCAATTACGTTTCCAATGACCAATTTATTGACAATGGAAACATATTGCATCCTTTTGTGAATCGGGTTTTGCCTCAGAAGCCTTGGCAACCTTTGCCTTGCTTATCTTGGGTTTGACAACTTTTGCCTTACCCTTGCCTTTGGCACCAGGCTTCTTCCCATCATGAACCAAGAGCACGGGAGAACCTTTCTCCACAATTTTCATCTCTGCAGTTTTGAGCATCCCATGCAACTCAGAGAGGTCTTATCCATTCCATGCATGTTATAATTCATCACAAACTGATTATAACTTTTAGGCAATGAATTAAGAATGAGATCCGTGGCTAGCTCCAATGGGATTGGATAGCCAAGTTTCTCAAGGTGCTCTACATAACCTTTCATTTTAAGAAAGTGAGGACTCACTTGTTGCCCTTCATTCATTTTACACGTAGTGAATGCAACAATGGTCTTGTACCTCTCTTGCCTAGCTTGCTCTTGAAATATGGTTCTCAACTCCACGCCTATCTCATAGTCTTCCAAATGTTCCAAACTTTGTTGGAGTTTTGAACACATAGCAGCAAGCATGAGACAACTTACATCTCTAGAATCATTACGATGTTTCTTGTAATTGTCTCTTTCTACCCTAGGGGCAGTAGGCGGTGGTTCAGCAGGGAGAGGCCCATCGAGAATGTACAACTTATCTTTTTGCCTAAGAACGATTCTTATGCTACGGATCCAATCCATAAAGTTTGTACCATTCTCTTTGAGCTTATCCTTCTCAAGGATCGATCGCAACGACATTGATTGAGTGTTATTAGTCATTATCTACAAATATGCAAAATTTCCAAAATTTAATAAGTACCGGTTTTCATTAAAGAGATAAACAATGTATTTTTCAAATAAAATACTCCCACTAAATTATATAACCTTCATATACATCCAATGTATAATATAATTTAATTGGGCCAAGATCCAACTTTAATTTAATTTCAAGTCCGCTAAGGCGGATTACACAAAATCAAATTAATTAGGTAGACAACTCTTGTCAATCATATCTCATATGACTCTTAGTTCCTTTTATGAGATTCTTTAAGAAATCCAATTTCAAAAAGCATGTTAAACCTCATCTTTACCTAGGCCCAAAACTGTTTTGACGCCCAATTAAGTCTAACCATTTTAAACGCATAGTTAATGTGTCTCGCTAGGGCGTGCCCACATTATCTATCTTGCTCATACATAAATAAATTTAATGCATCTCGCTAGGGCGAATCTACATTAGAGTCACTTATGTACTAACAAGTGTTTTAATCATGGCATGGCAATAAAAGACTTAAAATTTTCTTTGAAGGTTCATCACATGTAGCATATAACACATTTATGAGCACATAATATAAACATGTTACACATCAAGTTTAGCCACTAAATTAATCTCCATTAATTAAGCATGGTATTTATGTGTCATTAGTTTCTCTATAATTATGAGGATGAGACTATTTCAACTTTGGTCATTATCTCCAAATCAAGACAACAAGAAGTGCGGTCGAACTAAGCCATTAGGCAACTACAATCCCGCACTAATTCAAGAGACCAAGAAAGTAGTCCATGTGGCCGAAACTAAGCAATAGATGGTCTCGATGAACGTAGGCCAATTGCATTCACAATTCCACATGGATCTCCAAACTTTGAATCAAGAACTTTGTTTCTCAATTTTAGCAATTATGAACTCTTCATAATTCTAACTTCGTTTCATCTTTGAAACTTTGATTGCGATCAAGTTTGGGAAACACAATCTCGATGAACGCAGATTAGCCATCCAAACCTTGAATCAATCTTAGAATCACAAGACTAAAACAAATAGGAAAATCAAACCCCAAGATCCACACACAAACCAACTACCCAAAACCCATTCCATATCAGCAGGTCTGGATTGGTTCTGTTACTGGTTTTTGTTGAACCTCTCGAAAATTCCATATTCTGATTTTTGAGCAAAATCAGACATTCTGATCTTGGCGTGCGGCCGCCCAAAATACATGTGCGGTCGCCCAAAAACCGTGCGGCCGCCCAGTATCTTCCATGCGGTCGCCCGGTTCAATCAGAATGTGCAGAATTTTAAGTTCGAAAATTTTGTCTCAAAATTGTTTTTCCCTGATTATTAAAACTTTGATCCAATCAAAAAATTAATAACCAACAATTCTGAATCCACCATAATTTATTTATTGCGATTGAATCGTGCGATTAAAGTTGTAAAACAATAAACCACATAAAATCACATAACACATATATATCACATATTCCAATATTCATATCATGCAAGGCACATAAACAATTTATATACACATAACATGATCTAGGTATTGAAATAATCAACATGAACGGGGCTCTGACACCACTGTTGGGTTTCATAGTAACATGCGCAGCGGAATTTAGCATTTAAAATTTTGAAACCCAAAGCCATGGATCCGTTCATATGATTAAATCAAATAACAATAACATGAATATAGGATAAAACTAACCCTTGATGGCTATTAAATTTTCTCTTGGTCTTTGGTGGAGATTTGAAGACTTGATCACGATCACAAAGCTTGAACACGAACTTTGAAGATGATGATTTTCACCCTCTAGTGGTATCCACACTTCGAACGAATATCAAAGGAGCTTCTTTGATCTTGGTTGCTAGACCAAATTGTGAAACACTTTTCCACAATCAAAAGAACTATATGGAATTTATTTTGTGTATTATTTTGTTCTTCAACCAAGAATGTCTTAGAACAAAATAAACCCTCTCTCAAACTCTTTGAGACTCACAAAATCATTCGCATAGAGTGCTGGCCGAATTTGGTCTTTTATACACAAGTATGACCTATTCCAAATAGGAAACTTGTGTCAAAATCCGTCTAAAATTCGTTTCCTAATCAAATTAGGAATCTGCCACCCGACAGTACTGTGCGGCCGCCCAAAAACCTCTGTGCGGTCGCACAACTATCTGAAACAAAACTGGTACAAAAATTGGGCTAAGTGTGCGGCCGCCCAGTCCATACTGTGCGGTCGCCCACTTCCCCAGAATGTCCAGAATTTCCAAAATTCCAATATAGTCCTTTTAAAGATTCGTTCTATTGTGTGTGACCCTCTAGGATTATACTAAGTTGGCAATGGGTTCAAACATGAAACCATAAGATATGATTAGGTTCTAGCAAACCGTCATACCTACCCAAATAGTATAACTAGATACAAGTTCGCATTCCTCTTAGAATATGTCATAATCCTTTTGTCCACGATATCATTGAACACAAGTCATGGTCAAAGAGTCACTTGTTTTGTTCAATACTTTCTCGATTCCGAATATGTTGATAATCCAAATGACATTGATCCAATCAATTCATTTGAGTCCGGCCGAACATTTCATCAACATCATTCCTACGAGAGGCCCAAGCTTGACATCTCTCCGAGGAGGGACAAATCCATTTAGCTTATTATTCTTCCCTACGTGAATCCAATTATGCCAATCATACCCTTTATAACTACTCGGTTAAAAGTAGCGTTTGAATATGTCAAACATAATGTTCATCAAGTGGAAGACTATAATAACTTCATGTCTAAGGATTCAAATGACATAACTAATATGAGATATATGTATGACATAGACCATGACATAAATCTCATAGAGCGGGTCATGTCCAGTACCTTGTTCCAAACAAGTACCCATAAATCTAACATGATCATCCCATGATCATTTAGCCTTTATACTAGTGCTTAACAAGTACTAGGGACGGAGATTATTATAAGTAAACATGAACAACAATAATAATCAAAACATCTCTTTATTGATATGAAATAAATGATAACAATTACAACGTTTATTAAACGTGCCTAGGGCACCACTACCAACAGGAAGAAGCTATCAACACTGCATGCTTTACTCAAAATCGTTCCCTCGTCAACAAGCGCCATAACAAGACCCCTTATGAACTTTGGCGTGGTAGAACTCCCAACATTGCATTCTTCAAGATCTTTAGCTGCAAATGCTATATCCTCTACAACGAAAATGAACATAGAGGTAAATTCGATGCCAAAGCGGATGAAGGTATTTTTGTTGGGTATGCTAAACATTCTAAAGCTTTTCGTGTTTTCAATAGATCTACATTAGTGATAGTTGAATCTGTACATGTTACATTTGATGAACATTCTCTCCTTGAGCCATATTTGGCTCCTAATGTTGCTGATGATTCTGTTGATTCTATTGAGACAGGTGCGCACATTCCAACTGCGCATACACAAGATCAGAATTTATCAACTAAAAGAAATCCATCTACATCAGTTGCGCAAAGATTTATTAATAGCGCACCAAGTGAAGCTTCAGTTGCACCAAACAATGCGCCTGAAGATTCTACTAATGCGCATCATCCTAATTCTGTGCATGGTGTCACTTACTTTTTCAATTCTTAACCAGTTCAACCCCTAACTTCAATGACCTTGATGCTGGTGAAGGTGTGCCAATTGAAAACCTTCAAGTTACTACGACTCAACCTAACTTACCTCCTGAAATTCGTGAAGTTAGAGATCTCCCAATCACAAACATCATTGGTGATCTTCATGTTGGAGTTCGTACAAGGAGAGCTACAAACTTTGATGCTTACACTGCATTTATCTCTCAAATTGAACCAAAGAAGGCTGATGAAGCGCTCTAAGATCCTAATTGGGTTGTTGCAATGCAAGAAGAACTCAATCAGTTTGAACGATGTAAAGTCTGGACTCTTGTTATAAGACCAAATGATCAAGGAGTGATTGGTACAAAGTGGGTGTTCAGAAACAAGATGGACGAGAATGGAACCATCACAAGAAACAAAGCAAGATTGGTTGCACAAGGCTATAGGAAAGACGAAGGAATCGACTACGATGAAACTTTTGCGCCCAATGCAAGACTTGAA
This sequence comes from Campanula takesimana, assembly GCA_026119855.1. Taxonomy (NCBI): domain Eukaryota; kingdom Viridiplantae; phylum Streptophyta; class Magnoliopsida; order Asterales; family Campanulaceae; genus Campanula; species Campanula takesimana. Next base: position 1,302,009 of record JAOWBW010000046.1, read on the forward strand.
ACTATAAGGATTTTCCTAGCTTACGCTGCTCACAAGAACTTCAAGTTATATCAAATGGATGTGAAGAGCGCGTTTCTAAATGGTGAACTCCAAGAACAAGTCTATGTAGCTCAACCACCTGGGTTTGAAGATTCTCAATTTCCAAATCATGTCTACAAACTCCAGAAAGCTTTGTATGGGCTAAAGCAAGCACCAAGAGCATGGTATGATACACTATCCAAGTTTCTCATTGAGAAAGGCTTCACGCGCGGTAAAATCGATACTATTCTTTTCATTGCTAAACATAATGATCATAAATTACTTGTTCAAATTTATGTCGATTATATTATTTTTGGTTCTACAAATGAATTGTTGTGCAAGCGCTTTGAGAAACTAATGAAGAGCAAGATTAAGATGAGCATGATGGGAGAACTCACATTCTTCCTCGGGCTTCAAATCAAACAAATGGATGAAGGCATATTTAATAACCAAGCAAAGTATACAAGGGATCTAATCAAGAAGTTTGGACTCGATAAGGCTAAACCATATGATACTCCAATGGCTACCGGCAACAAACTCGACAAAGACTTGAAAGGTAAAAAGGTTGATCAAACTCTCTATCGAGGTATGATTGGCTCACTTCTTTATCTTTCCCTCATCATTTCTTTTTTAAATTTTCTTGGGAAATTATTGTTCTACCCCTGCGCACGTCCCACCTCATTTAATGCAAATGCATTGAGTGACGCGCCATTAATGCATTGTGTGCTACTTATGACGGAAGTGGAAAAGACTTTTCTTGGCCATTAATGTCTGACACACGCACGCGGCTAGGGATTTTCACGCGCGCTCCTCATTGGTACACGTCATCTGCGCATGCGCCTCACTCGCTCATGCGTTTCACTCGCCTGACACACCAACTCTCGTGTCAGCGCGCCATGACGTCACCATACCTTTTTGGGCTATTTCCCTTTGAACCGCCGTCTTCTTCCTCACTTCACTCCTTCAAATTTCTTTCTCACTCAAACCGCCTCACCTTTTCTCTCTACTCTCTGACTTCTCTTTCTCTCTGCACTCATCATTTCTTTTCTCCTTTTTCATATAATCTTCTATATATATCTTTCTAATGGCTCCCAAAACATCTACATCTTCCAATAAACCGGAGGATCCCCAAATGGTAAGATTTTATTACAGTTCTTTCCAGTTTTTCTGCCATTTTTGTGTTAGAAGATCTGATTTTTCCCCTTTGTGATTTCTCTATGATCCGTTGCTCGTTTTTCAAATTATTTGATATTGTGTGTTCGCATTACTCATAGCTTTTCATTTATGTAATTTGTTTTACGATCAATGATCGTTTGGTTGGATCTCTGTTAAATTTTCGAGTTTTTGGTCTTTTCGAATTCTCTTTAGTTTTTCTCAGATCTTGGTTGTATGTTCTTGTTATTACTGTTGTGGTTTACTTGTTTGTGTGTGATTTTTCATTTCTAACATTTTGATATGCTTTTTATGCATTTTGGAGCACTTTGACATTTTTATGTTCTTCGTGTATTCAACACATGTTCTTCATGTTCTTAGTGAATAGTCATATATTGTGCCTTAACATGATTCTTGTTTATGTTTATGATTTTCGCGCCAATTTTAGGCGTGTAATTTCAAATTTTTGTTTTTGGACATTTTTACCCTTTATATATTTCATGTTTTGCTTAAGTATGGAGTCTAGTTCATGCGCTGCGCATATCGCTCATGCGCATGCGCTTCTCTCGATGTGCATGTCCAGCCCTAATTCTTAATTTTGTTTTTGCGCAGAATCTCAACTACTTTATTCCTGGTTGGGAACTCGACGTGGAGGACTTGCGCCAACACGCACTTGGGCGCTATATGATGGAGATTATAGACACTTCTGGTATTCTGCCTCTTTTCACTAAGGGCCAAACTTTCATTCTCCCCTCCTACATCGACGAATTCTTTAGCAACATAGAAGAAGTGGATCGAGTCTACGACGATATTACAGTTCATTGCCTCAAAAGTTCAATTCGTGAGGTTTCTGTAACGATCAACTATGCGCACATCAGACAGACTATGGGTCTTCCTGCGTGCAAAAAGATGAAGTTACCACAGGATGTGCAAGATAGGGTTGCGCAGAAGCTTATCAAGATCCCTACGCTGGTTGGTCAATACAACAACCACGATAGGAAGGAGTTTGGGGAACTCATGTACCACCTCTGCACTTTGATTGGGGATACCATCAACTGCAAGAATGGGAACAAGTCAATATTCATTAGAAAGCAGTGGATGTGCTGCGCTGCTATTTATAAGAAGAAGCAACTAAGCTGGGCTAAAATTATATATGATGAACTTGTGCACTGGGTGAGAGTATACAAGAAAAAGCTGCTGACACCAAGAGGCCACCCAAGTATAAGACGCACTGCAGAATTCTCACTGCCATCTTCATGCACTTTCCCAAAGTGCTCAAGTTGGTGGATGAGGACCCTTCTCTCAAAGTTGATGTGACTTCCACGCGCACGTATTCACGCGTATTTATTCAAAATTTTCACCGTGAAGTCAATAACTATGACTACTGCATGTACTGGGCTGCTGATCCAGTTGAAGTATTTGAAGACATTCACCCTGACAACCAAGACTCTACTCCAGTTTCTGATAGTGAGCTCAAAGACGCCTCTGCAACTGAGTCAGAATCTGAGGATGAGTCCTTCTATGAGCATGTTCTGAACAAGGTGGGTGATAAGGAAAAAGGAAAGGGTTTAGCTGCTGATGCGCCAAAGCGCAAGAAGAAGAAGGCCAGTAAATCTACTGCTGCGCCTGGGATAACCATTAAGGAGCCTACTGTGCAAACTCTGAAGCGCAAGGCTACTTCAGACCCTGAGCCTCCTAAGAAAGCCAAGAAGGCCAAGGCTCCTGCGCCTAAAGAAAAAGGAAAAGCTAAGGCTGCTGCGCCTGTTGAGAAAAAAGACAAGAAGAAGAAGAAAAAGGCAGAGGAATCAATAACACTACTGGATGAGTTTGATGAAGACATCCAAGTAGCAGATGATGCTCCTGCGCCCCTCCTCTTACGCCTAAGTCAAAACGAGTCTCTACTCCTCCTCCAGCGCCTCAAGAAAAAGATGAATTTGAAGGTGCATTCAATGATCCTCTTATCAGCCCTTCCAAATCTACTGGAACTTCCAAGGCTGCACAATCTCAGGGGGAGACGCAGAAGGAATCTGCCAAGGAGAAGAGCAAGGATACTTCAAGTGAGGATGAGATCCCACTTTCTACTAAGAAGGCCACTTCTAAGCGCAGGGTAAAGATGACTGCAACAAAGAAACGCGCCACAAAGCGCCCTATAGAAGACTTGTTAGATATTGATTCAGATACTCCAAGGACTTCTCCTCCACGCACTGAAAAATCTGCACGTGATATTACTAGGGAAGCAAGACTTGATGCAGTTGCGCAAAGGAACGTTGTGCAGCAAGCCCCACCAGTATTCATTGATGGTGAAGGCTTTTCTCATGATGCGCCTGATCCTACTGTCTATGAGGATGTGCCAATTGTTGAAGATGGTGAGGACTCCAGTTCTGAAGACTATGCTGTCCATAATTCTCCCATTCCTGCGCATCACTCTCCAGTTCCTGCGCAAGCTACTCCTGCTGCTACTACTCCTATACAACCAACTGGGGCTTCACATACTTCTCCAATCATTCATGAAGTGCCTCCAGTTACTGTTTCCTCGGATCCTTCCAGTTCTTCAACTGACATACGCCAAATCTTGGCCATGCTTCAAACTATACAGGCTAATCAATTCGCCGCGCAAACCCAGCACTTCCAAGCAAAGATTCAAGAGCAACTGGATGCGCAGTTTTCTAGGCTAGATGCGCAAGCCAGTTTACTTCAGGCTATTGATTGTTCCATGAAGAGGGAGAGTTCTGCACCAAAGGCAACCCCTTCTGAAGCTGCGCCTACAACCAGTTCTGGAGCTGCGCACATACCTCCCAATTTTGATGAGCTTCTCCAAGACCTAGAGCATGACTTCGGTGTGATTACCACTGCGCTCTCAAAAATCCCTTCAATGAATGGTCTCAATGAATCTTTATCCTACATGGAAGAAGCTATAAAGGATGTTATGCAGATTGAAACTGCAAAGATTTTGAATGCATTTAAAAACCATGCGCCCGGTTAATCTCGTTGATGCGCTAAAATCTCATGTCACTCACTGCCTAGTTCAGTTCAGTGATACCTTTAACAGTGCCATGAACCAAGCTATGCTGGATATGCAAGCAAGCCAAAACATGGTTCAAGTGGAGTTGACCAAATCTCTAGCAGATGCGCAGAAGGAGATTTTGGACTCTATTGCTTCTGCTCAGCAATCTCTGGCAAACCAATTTGGTTCCCTTGAGAATACATTTAACAGAGTCTCTGAAGACCTTCAGAAAGACAACGATCTGATGCGCTCCGGCATGAAGACATATGTTAACCAGGCTGTGGAATACAACGCCAAGTTTCAAGCTCTCAAGATTGAGATAATGGACAAGATTACCGGCCTGCAGAACGAGCTTAGGGAAGCACTTTCTAGGATTAACATAGACTAGAAATGTAATTTTTTTGCTGCGCATATTTTGTAAGTTTTTGATGCGCATTTGTTTTGGCTTTTTATTTTTCTCTTCCATTGTAAAACTTTCACTGTAACTCTTATCTTTCAAGTTTTAATAAGAAATGCATCATTGCTTTTCACAAAACTTTGTTCTATTCAAACTTTTCATTTGTGGAACAATGAATGCTTTATTAAACCCTACATCATGCGCATATTCTTATCTGCTCATATTTCATTGCATGATGTTTAAACATTCAGTTTAAACGCATACTTAAACTTAAACTCATAATATTTTTGTATGCGCTGAATGATATTTCTGTCTTTCCCATAATGTAAGTTATTCTTTTGGATAGACTAGAAATCTATAACACTGGCTAGTGTGTGCATTGACTTGAGACATGATTTACCATTTACATTCTTATGGACATGTTTTTATCAAGTACTTTGTATTGCCTTTGTTGTAGTAGGTAATGGCATGAATCATTTAGGGGGAGATTGTTGGGTATGCTTATTACTTAACCCTCCTACTTATGTTAGAATTGATTAATACCATCACCTAAGTTTAGTTTAAGGACTTTAGGACCCTATGTAAGAAGTTTTATAAATTAATTTTTTAGCTAAGTCCTCTTTATAGACTAGGCTTAGTATTTAGGGCTGAAGCTTTGGTTTTGAGGTCACATGTGCAAATGCCTAAGTGTGATGCGCATGACCCTCATGCACAGTACCCTATGCGCACATCAATACGCATAGATTTCATGCGCAGCTCAGATCTGCCTTACTCAATTCTCTTGTTTCTGACCTCACCTTTGTTCAGCTTGGAAATAGTCTTGTAAAGGTACGCTTATTGGAATGAGTCAAAGTGCTGATGTGGACAAACGACAAAACATGCACACTCAGCATACACGTAGATGGAGACGCGCCTCATGTTTGAAATTCAAAAAGAAGACAGCTGTCATCCTTCTAGAAGAAATTTGAAATCTGTCAACTTGCTGTCTCCAACGGCTATAAAGGACAGCTGCGCACCAATCATGTTGCGACAGCACATCGTCCTTGTTAAAGCTCCCCAACGGCTAGTTCTTGGAGCTCCACTATAAATAGCCAGCTCTTCCTCATTTTCCAAGTTGCTTGTGCTTTTGCTTCCAAAGAGAAAGTTTGAAGATTTAAAGATTGCTTGCTCATTTCCAGAATTCTCAAGAACAACCTTCACCTTCATACTCATCCAAGCCCAGATCCTAAACAGCCTTTATATCACCAGAATCTTGTGCTCTCCATCTTATAGATTCAAAGAGCCCAGATTTCTGATTCACACACACACCTCTTGAAGTTCCGATCTCATCGATCATACTTCTAGAGAAACACCGGTTATTGTCTAGGATTTTGTTCTTTCATAGATTATAGATCTTTGAGTTTGTTTGTTCTAAATTGTTGTAACTTGTAACACTCTCTTATAATATGATCTTCTTTAGAAATCCAAGACTAATCATCTTGGTAGAGAACGTAGATCTTTTCCCGATCGAACCTCTCCAAATAGCTTGTCTCTATAATCTGCTTTGCTTTCTACATTAATCATTTCTGATATATTGCTTTGTTTGATCTTGTAGATCTTATTGCGCAGATTTAATTGTGTTTGTGTGCTTATTGCCTTAGTTCCATTTTGCGCCCCTCTTTAAGCCTAAACCTTAGCACGTGCGTTTTACACTTCTGCGCATCTCCCTGTGCATAAGTACTTGCTTTAAATTTCCGCTGTGCATTTCACACTCTTGCTGTGCGCTATACTTAGCCAAATTAAGAGTTGTGCGCATTTGCCATTGATTTGCAAAAGGGTTTAAAAATAATTTTAAAACGCTATTCACCCCCCCCCCTCTAGCGAGCGTTTTTTTTAATGGTGTTTATTTGTTAAGCGAAGAACTTATTGAGCTTGTCGAGGTTGGCCTCCTTTGGTAATTGATCACCATCCAAGTCTACGAATCAAACTTGCCCCGCTGCTTAATATCTTCTTGACCACGTAAGGACCGATCCATCGAGGTCCCCATTTCCCAAGGGGATTCATGGCATTGGGAGGATGTTGTCTTAGGACCAAGTCTCCCTCTTTGATATTTCGAGGCTTCACCTTATTGTTGAAAGCCCTTGCCATTCTTTGTTGATAAGCCCTTGTGCGTTCAAATGCTCTTAACCTCTTTTCATCGAGTAAGGCTAGTTGTTCATATCGACTTTGCATCCAATCGACCTCGTTGACTTGATTCTCGAGTAAGACCCGTAGAGAAGGAACCTCGAGTTCGATTGAGAGTACGGCTTCAGAACCATAAACTAATGAGTATGGGGTTTCTCCCGTTGCTGACCGTATTGACGTGCGGTAGCCCCACAATGCTAGTGGTAATTTCTCAGGCCAATCCCTTCCGGTTGAAGCCATTTTTCGCATGATGACCTCGATTGTTTTATTTTCATCTTCGATTGCTCCATTGTCTTGGGGACGGTACGGGGATGACTTGTGCTTGGTAATTTTGTAGTTAACCAAAAGTGCATCAATTTCTTTCTTGAAGTAAGACCTATTGTCGGAGATGATCTCATGAGGAATACCGTATCAGCACATGATGTTGTTCTTCATGAATTCAGCCACTTTCTTGGCGTTGAGAACTCGGTAAGCTTGTGCCTCGACCCATTTCGTGAAGTAATCCACGGCCACTAGAATGAATGACTGTCCGTTGCTTCCCGTAGGGTGGACTTTGCCGATGATATTTATGCCCCAACAAGAGAATGGCCAAGGTGTGGTCATGTTGTACAGTTGTGAAGGTGGAGCATGTTGCAGATTAGCATGGAACTGGCACTTGGAGCATTTCTTGACTTTCTCGATGCAGTCTCTTTCCATTGTAGTCCAATAGTAACCAATACGGAGTATCTTTCTTGGCTAACATAATCCCATTCATGTGGGGCCCGCACTCGCCTTCGTGGACTTCGTGCATGATTTCTTGAGCTTCGGACTCATTTGCACACAAAAGATTAATCCCTTGATGATGTCTCTTGTAGACTCGGTTCCCAATTAATACATATCTGGCGGCTAGCTTTTGTAGTGCTATTCGAGTTTTTCCATTACTGTTCTAAGGAAAGGTGCCGCTGTTGAGAAAATTCAGGATGTCCGTGTACCATGGGGGGGTTATCTTGGACTTCATTGATCTTAATACTCATGCAGTATGCCGGACTAGTCCCTTCTTGAAATTTTGAAGGGTTTCACCATTTTTCCTTTGGGCATTTCAACCAATGAGGCTATGGTGGCTAAAGCATCAGCAAAGCGGTTCTTGTCTCTCGGTAAATAATTGAACGTGATGTCTTGGAACTGTTCAACCAATTCTTTAAGATGTTGACCATACCGTTGGAGGGTCGGGTCTTGGATTCGCCATTTACCGGATGGCTGGTTAATAAGGAGCAAGGAATCACCGAATACTTCTAGATCTGTGATTTTTCTTTCTAGGGCCGCTTCTAGCCCTGCTATGCATGCCTCATACTCAGCAATGTTGTTGGTAGCTTCGAATTCAAGACGGATGGCAATTGGAGTGTAGATGTCCTTTGGATCGACAAGCAACATTCCTATCCCATAACCATGTTTATTAGCAGCGCCATCGAAAAAAAAGTTGCCACTTATTTTACTCAGTTGTAGTGCAAACCAAGTGCTCGTCGGGAAACTGTAAGTCCTCGCCCTTCACTTCGTCACACGGAAATTCAGCAAGCTGATCACTGAACACTTTCCCCTGATGGATTTGAGTGTGACGTAAGTGATATCATAGCCGGCAAGCATGAACTACCACTTGGCTATCCTTGTTGACATGAAAGGATTCTCGAAGATGTAGCGGAGCGGGTCCACTTTTGCTACTAGCTTGATTGGAAAGGCTTCCATGTAATGTTTGAGCTTTTGAGTAACCCAAACCATTGCTGCATATGACTTGTCTAAGATGGAGTAGTTCTTTTCGCCCCCTTGAAATCGGCGACTGACGAAATAAATGGCATTCTCCTTTGTGGAGTCTCGTTGCTCTTGTGCTAGCATACCCCCTAGGGCTTCATCATTCACTGTGAGGTAAAGCAAGAGAGTCTTGTCTTTGTGAGGTGGAACCAAGACTGGAGGGCATGTCAAGTAATGCTTCACTTGGTCGAAAGCTTCTTAGCAAGCATCGGTCCATTCTAGAGCCACATTCTTCTTGAGTAGCTTCAAGATTGGTTCATACATGGAAGTAAGCTGGTGCACAAACCGACTGATGTACTGAAGTCTGCCCATGAAACCTTTTATTTCTTTTTGTGTCTTGGGAGGAAGCATGTCAATGATTGCCTTGATTTTTTAGGGATCTGCTTCAATTCCCCTTTCGGTAACCATGTAGCCAACAACTTTGCCTCGGATAACCCCAAAATTGTACTTTACAGGATTGAGCCTCATCTTATGTTGACGAAGCCTTTCAAAGAACTTGCGGAGGTCGATCAAGTGTTGACCGTCGGTTCCTTTTGAATGGATGATCATGTCGCCCACATAGACCTCAATTTCTTTATGGATCATGTCGTGGAATAAGTCTGTCACAACCCTTTGATAAGTAGCCCCAGCGCTCCTTAACCCGAACGACATAACTGTGTAGCAAAAGGTGCCCCACGGTGTTGTGAAAGCAGTCTTGTGTTGATCCTCCTCGGCTATTAGAATCTGATTGTACCCAGCAAACCCATCCATAAATGAGCGGACCTCGTAGGCGGCAGTGGAATCGATGAGCATGTCGATGTTGGGTAGTGGAAAAACATCCTTTGGAGAAGCTTTGTTCAAATCCTAGAAATCCACACATACACGGACCATGTCGTTAGCCTCTCTAACTGTCACGATGTTAGCAATCCGTGTTGGATACTCAATAACTTTGATGAATCCCACACTGAGAAGCTTCTCTATCTCTTCTTTGACTTGTAAAGACCATTCTGGCTTGATCTTTCTGAGTTTCTGCTTTATCGGCTTAGCATCCTCTGTCGCGACCCCGAACCCCGCGGCCCGAGATCGCGAGCTGGACGTCGACTTAAAACCAAAACTCTAAAATATAGAAGTTAAAAATTCTATTTTGAACCAAAAGATGATAACATAAGGTTTTACAAATCCAAGTTTAAATCAGCAAAGTACAACTAACATAAGCTCCACAGCTTATACCCAAAAGAATAAAATATACAATTCTTAATGACGTCAATAATGGTAACACTATCCCCAAAAGGTTATACATTTAAATAATGTAAACCGATCCATAACAACCTGCCCCAAAATCTCAATCCTCTCGACGTCCTCCTCGATCCGCGAATCCTAATCTTTCCTCCTGGGGGGGTTAAGGAAAACAATTTGAAACAAGAAACGGGGTGAGAATAAATCTCAGTAAGTTACTAATGCAACTACATGACATGCTAATATGCAATGACCAATAGCAATTAACATAAGACAGATAGCAGCAGAATAATAAGTGACATGCTGTCAAACAGTAATATCCAATAATCAATCATATAAATAAACATATAACAACAAATGAGAGGCTCCATATCGCCAACCGTCCCATACCGGTTGGAAATAACGACCAGCTCATCATGCAACACATAAAGCTGAAATAAACACTCATAAGTGGATACATAGCCAAGGTTTCACCCAACTGGAAGAACCAAATAAAGGTCGCTGCGCAGCTTCAATAATCCAAAAATCATCATCTTCATAATAGCATGAAAGCTGAAGAGAAATCCCCGGTACCGGAACCAATAACAAAGAGTGTCACAAAGGACAAGAGCCATGACACAAAGTCATGCCCGTTAGCTAGATACATTCCCAAAGGAAGCTAACTTATCCTTTCCAAGGCCAATCTGGAAAAGGGGTATAGAAGGGAGCAAAACAATGGTCAACATTATAATGGACTTGGCTTTGCCATTATAATCTTTCCCATCGCCCGATGCAACAAATATACCAGCTGGGCTTCCAAATAAATGCTAAGTAATAAATACTAGCTTAATTAAACAACTTAGGGTTCCAAAGTAGGGAACCACACCAATTAATCACCATAAAGATGAAAACGATTTCTCAAGAAGAGTTCAACAACAACGAACACAAGAAGTTTCTCATACAAGCACAACAACGATAAATGGAATTTCTCATAAAGAGCACAACAACATTGATCATTAAACAAGATGGTTCCAAGACAAGGACCCATACCAAACACATCCTAAAGATGATACCCATGAGTTAATCATAAAGAGCACAACCCAAACGGTCGCTCACCAATGGCACAATGACTATTACCAAAATGTCCATAAACATTTACTCAAAAGATATACTAGGACTATGGACTCAACCATCTCATCACACCTGGAATTCCAAATAAGAAATCCGAATTAATGCATCTTAAGGTTAATCAAACCGTAAGTACCCAAGCGAATCCAAAGGTTACCCTTATTAGAACATGATCACGACTGGACTAAACCCTACACTTTAGTGTTCCAAAACAACCCTCTAGGTACTATAGGATATCACCTAAAACCTAGACCAAGTCTTATTCTAAAATCAATCCGATCAGTAAAATAACTTTCAATTAAAGGGTCTCAAAGTATGAAGTCCTCACTTATATCCCAAAATGATCATAACAACTCGATAAAGTCACTCAATTGGATTTACAAAACTTGTTCACAATGGATAGATACAACTCCTCTTAACCTCAAACACCCAATAAAATCCCGAAGTATAAAACTTATAACTTAACTGAACAACCTATACCATCTTGTAGTACTCGGAGACAGCTTCGAAACGATAGTTTACACGCCTAAAACGGAGTCCGGACGAAGAAGTTATGGGGGAAACAGTTTTAGAAGAAAAGGGAAGAATATATCAGAGTCCCAGCTTGGCACGACCGTGCCTAAGAAAGTGGCACGACCGTGCCAATCATGACGGAAGGAAGGGAATTTTGGCGCGACCGTGCCTAAGAAATTGGCACGACCGTGCCAATCATGACGGGAGGAAAGTGAATGTTGCACGACCGTGCCAAATAAAGGAGCACGACCGTGCCAGAAGAACAATGCCCAGATTTCTTCCTGGGTTCATACATACCCGAAAATGGCACCCAAACAACCCAAAATTCTTACCATTTCTCAAATACTCAAAATCAAGACTTCCAATAAGCATAGCAATGAACCAAAACAACTTATAAACTTGAATAGGACCAAAATAACACATCTAGAAACTCAAATCAAGGTTTAAATCCCAACCTTCATATAATCACCATTTTTAACCAAAAATCCAAATAAATTCCAAACTCAATCAAACTCAAATATAACAACTAAAGCATTATATAAGCATGATATGAACAATTTAGCATATTAATGGGGAAAAGCAACTTACCCGGATTTTCTCAAAGTTGATGGATTTCAAATATTTTTGACTCTACGCGATCCTATCGACGATCTAAACAAGATTCAAGTTATGAGAAATGAGAGATAATGGGAGGAAGATGAAGAAAATGAAGAGAGAAGAGAGAAAGAAAACTTACCCTTTTCTTGACAAATGGAGAGGGAGAAAGCTGGGAGAGAGAGAAATGAAAGAGTGAGGGTGAAAGAGTAGGGAGGTGAGGGAGAAGAGAGGGAGTAGGGGAATTATTTCCAAAACTTACACTCAGGCCCCTCCTCTACACTACACACAAATACTTACACTCCCTACTAACTATTAAGACCCAACAATATTACACTAACCCGAATGACTCAAATAAAATGCTAAGCATAATTATGATGAACATAAATGCACACATAAATATTTAAATAAATAATAATTTAGATAAATAAATAAGCAAATAAATAAATAATAATTACTTATTACAATAAAATAGAGCCTAGTTTTCGGGTCGTGACATTCACTCCCCTTAAAGAAAATTCGACCCGAATTTTATCGAGACTTACCCTAAAGACCGAATAGCTACGGATACGATAGTTCCGCCTTCCTCGTATTCCTCAATTTATCCAATCTAATCCACTAAAAGGTATCCTAAAATAATGCTTACGATAACACCACCTCTCGAACCGAATCATTCCATCATTATCTTCATTACAAATCGAAATCCGTACTCAATCATCGAAGAATCCAATTAATTCCACACATAATTCTCGAGGTACCTCAAGCTCGCCTTATTCATAACCTTAACTATTGTAAATCGCATACTTAGTATTATTCCCCAGAAATTCAAAACATTACCATCTCGAGCTAAATTAGCTTTTAAAATATAAAAAGGCTAAAGAAATTTCTATTTCCACAATATTCATCAAAGGCTATATCTCTAAGGATTCCCATTATAGTGCTCTCGCTCTAGGTAGCACTTTAAACTAAAGGTGTAATGTAAACCCAAAATTTTAATATAAAATGTTCACTTAAATTTACGCCATAATGTCATCGTCATAACGCTCCAATCCTTGAAAGCCTAAAATAATTACGAATACTCAGTAGTCCGAAAATGATCTAAATTTTATCTTCACGGTATTTCCTCTAACTCCCTTTTTAGTTATTAATCTGTGCTCATATATCCAAGGAAGTCACCAAATCTCAAATCCTCAATAGCTAAGCCACGTCAATCTTTCACGCATACATTTATTAACCTAATGATACTTAGGCTCAATAGTACTACCATCGTAATAACCAATAGCTAGTAACGTTCCAACTGACCCCAGACCAATTCATTATATTCCTTAATTATGCCCAAGTATTGATAATCAACTTCTTCACATACCCTTGATCCAATTCGGGAAACGCCACCAAGAAGGGATTTAGAACCATAGAACCACTATCTACCCAAAATTTCGAAATGCCTTTAACATAGATTGAGAAAATTATTACTCTCCCAAAATGTACTTAGTCTTTCTAACTTAACACGCTTACCACCATTAATGATCATAACTCCTACAACAAACTCATCATCCATAACAAATCGTACACCTCTCCATACTAATCCATTCCGATGCATTCACGGAGATGTACTAAAAGTGACTAAAATTTTCCTCAAAAGATCCTCATTGAATCCTCAACTCCTATAACCCAACCGATACAATATGGGTATTGATCTAAATATTAGCATTACAACCTTGTACCACAACAACCCAATTTAACCCAAGCTTCTCCTCAAACACTAGGTACTATTTAGAAGAAAGTAGAAACCTTACAATGATAATTACACCAACAATTTGACCGAAGCTAAATACTCGGATTTCAATAAAAAAAAAAATAGGTATAACTCTACGCAAAGGAACGGTCTCAAATAATTTTAAGAAATCAGGAATGGAGAATATAACCATCTTCCTACAACAATCAACTAAAGCAAGAGTAACATCAAAATCTTGTAATAGCAACATGGCTAATTTAGCAGGTAAGACATAACCATACTTAAGCACATCATAAGCACATAAGACTTCACCAGATACCCTAAACTCCTCCATAGGAGTAGACACCTACAACACATAGTCAAAGACTCAGAAGAAATAAATGCAACTAATGCATAGAAAAACACATAAATGCGATGATCCTAAAATTCACGCGCTCGCTCTCACGACGCAAAATAATACCTCCTGAATTTTATCCGTTACCTGGTGAGTGCTGATTGGTCGCAAATACCCTACCCTGAAATTTTAGGGTTTCCCGAAGCATCCCTCTTCTGACCCTGTGGTATTCCAGTTCCTGCCCCCGATGACTGAACTCTAAACCTCGGACAATCTTTGACGAAGTGTCCCAACTGACTACACTTCACACATTTTCCTTGCTTCTTCCAACACTTGTCTTCTGAGTGTCTTTCCTCTGACAAGTAGCTGCAGACTTTCCCATTTCGTGTCCCTTTATTAGAACCTCGATTTCCTACTGTTGGTTGCCCTTGAAGTTGCCTTCTGAATCGAGTTTGCACTCCAGAATTACCTTGTTATCTGAATGTTGCTGTTGTGACTCACTCTGCCCTCCTTGCTTACCCGGGTTAAACCTCTCAGTCTTCCTTTGTGTTCCCCAATATCCTGCTCAATCAAGTAGGCTCGATCCACCGCATCCTGATAAGTCTGAATCCGCTGTGCTATAAACTGAGTCCAGATGGATGTCTTCAAACCCCTGATTAATCTCATCGCTTTCTGCTCCTCGGTCCGCACAAGGTATTCACAACACCTGACTAATTCTGTGAACTTAGCTGAGTACTGTGCTACTGACATCATGCCTTGCTCCAAGCTGAGGAACTCGATCCTTTCCGGTTTTGATTCACTAGAGAGATAAAATGATCCTTGAATTTCCTCACGAACCACTCCCAAGGATATGGTACAAGAGTCGCATCCAAACTGGTCTTCAGTGCCTTCCACCAATGTTCCGCAGCCCCACGAGCTTATAAGCTGAAAATAGAACCCTATCCTCATCAGTGCAACAAAGATCTCGTAGATTTTCTCCATTGATTCTATCCATAGCTCGGCCTTCTTCACATCAGGCTCACCGTCGTACTCACTTGGTTTCAAGTTCAAGAACTGCTCCAACCCATATCGCGGAGGTGCTACATGTTCCTCTCTCGGCCCTTGGTCATGAATTGCTTTCACGCCGCTTCAAACCTGTCCTGAAACATTACACAGTTTTCTTCCCGTAGACCATTCTGATTCTGAGTCCCACTGAGGCCTTCACCAGCTCTTCTTCTAGCCATCACAAACAAATACCTGCATAAAATACTCATCGTTACTCACTCCGAACCCATCTACCCTCCTAGGTCATTCTAGTCCACCTATACTTATACATAGAGCTAAACCATAGCTCTGATACCAACTGTCGCGACCCCGAACCCCGCGGCCCGAGATCGCGAGCTGGACGTCGACTTAAAACCAAAACTCTAAAATATAGAAGTTAAAAATTCCATTTTGAACCAAAAAGATGATAACATAAGGTTTTACAAACCAAGTTTAAATCAGCCAAAGTACAACTAACATAAGCTCCACAGCTTATACCCAAAAGAATAAAATTACAATTCTTAATGACGTCAATAATGGTAACACTATCCCCAAAAGGTTATACATTTAATAATGTAAACCGATCCATAACAACTGCCCCAAAATATCAATCCTCTCGACGTCCTCCTCGATCTGCGAATCCTAATCTTTCCTCCTGGGGGGGGGTTAGGAAAACAATTTGAAACAAGAACGGGGTGAGAATAAATCTCAGTACGTTACTAATGCAACTACATGACATGCTAATATGCAATGACCAATAGCAATTAACATAAGACAGATAGCAGCGGAAAATAAGTGACATGCTGTCAAACAGTAATATCCAATAATCAATCATATAAATAAACATATAACAACAAAATGAGAGGCTCCCTATCGCCAACCGTCCCATACCGGTTGGAAATAACGACCAGCTCATCATGCAACACATAAAGCTGAAATAAACACTCATAAGTGGATACATAGCCAAGGTTTCACCCAACTGGAAGAACCAAATAAAGGTCGCTGCGTAGCTTAATAATCCAAAATCAATCATCTTCATAATAGCATGAAAGCTGAAGAGAAATCCCTGTACCGGAACCAATAACAAAGAGTGTCACAAAGGACAAGAGCCATGACACAAAGTCATGCCCGTAGCTAGATACATTCCCAAAGGAAGCTAACTTATCCTTTCCAAGGCCAATCTGGAAAAGGGGTATAGAAGGGGGCAAAACAATGGTCAACATTATAATGGACTTGCTTTGCCATTATAATCTTTCCCATCGCCCGATGCAACAAATATGCCAGCTGGGCTTCCAATAAATGCTAAGTAATAAATACTAGCTTAATTAAACAACTTAGG